>JACXGI010002516.1:23375-73013 GCA_016801175.1 Esox masquinongy | reverse complement strand
TCATTGAGGGAACCATGAATGCCAACATGTACTGTGACATACTGAAGCAGAGCATGATCCCCTCCCTTCGGAGACTGGGCCGCAGGGCAGTATTCCAACATGATAACGACCCCAAACACACCTCCAAGACGACCACTGCCTTGCTAAAGAAGCTGAGGGTAAAGGTGATGGACTGGCCAAGCATGTCTCCAGACCTAAATCCTATTGAGCATCTTTGGGGCATCCTCAAACGGAAGGTGGAGGAGCGCAAGGTCTCTAACATCCACCAGCTCCGTGATGTCGTCATGGAGGAGTGGAAGAGGACTCCAGTAGCAACCTGTGAAGCTCTGGTGAACTCCATGCCCAAGAGGGTTAAGGCAGTGCTGGAAAATGATGGTGGCCACACAAAATATTGACACTGGGCCCAATTTGGACATTTTCTCTTAGGGGTGTACTCACTTTTGTTGCCTGCGATTTAGACATTAATGGCTGTGTGTTGTGTTATTTTGAGGGGACAGCAAATGTACACTGTTATACAAGCTGCACACTCACTACTTTACATTGTAGCAAAGTGTCATTTTTTCAGTGTTGTCACATGAAAAGATAT
The DNA here is from genome assembly GCA_016801175.1 of Esox masquinongy. Taxonomy (NCBI): domain Eukaryota; kingdom Metazoa; phylum Chordata; class Actinopteri; order Esociformes; family Esocidae; genus Esox; species Esox masquinongy. The sequence goes on along the minus strand of JACXGI010002516.1, from coordinate 72,427 downwards.
ACTCAAATATTTACTTTTGTGAGATACTGTATACCACTCACATGATCTGTATGCAGTATCTATACCACTCACAGGATCTGTATGCAGTATCTATACCACTCACAGGATCTGTATGCAGTATCTATACCACTCACAGGATCTGTATGCAGTATCTATACCACTCACAGGATCTGTATGCAGTATCTACAGTATACCACTCACAGGGTCTTCCCATAGCTGCAGTTCTCTGATGCCCTCTAGAGTTGGTGTCTCCTCTCTTACTGAGCTGTGTGGAACAAAAGTCCCGTTTTAAATAACTGACTCACCACTGGAACCTTTTTCATCTACCGTATCTTCATCCCCACTTTCACCCCTGATATGGTGGGCTTCAGTAGACTGACGTTGTGTTCTCATCTTCCAGAGGACAGACTCCAGAGGAGTCAGAGCTGAACTTCCTGCAGAAGGCTCAGGAGCTGGAGACGTACGGAGTAGATCCTCACCCCTGCAAGGTACGAAGCCCATAATAAGACATGGCTCCCACACTGATTGCAACAGTCATTTCAGCTCTAACTGTTCAGAACGGCTTTGTCAGATGGCACCATATTGGAAGACAATACACGTAACAACCAACACAGCGTTGTGGTCAACGTACAATGCGACCCTCATACGTCCTGTCTGTGATAGGACGTGTCTGGTAACCCAGCCTTCTTGGCCTTCACCCCATTCGGCTTCACAGTCCTACAGGGAAACAGGAGGGTCCATTTCCTTAAGTGGTGAGTAATCATATGGTTAAAAGATGAGTCAAATGAGTAGAAACGTGAGTAGTAGGCTGCAGGTACACAGACACTGTTAGTAGCTCTCGTCATAAATATGCATCAGTCTAGTACGTTCTGCCTGTCGGCTACATGGCTACATTTAAGCGTGGAATACCTGTTTAGATGGAACATGCTACAGTGGGTATTTAAGTGTAGAGACCCACAGGTAATAGTTTGGTCCATAGGGAGTATAACTACCTGTTTTACCTGAGAGGGATAGCCAGTATGTGAGCTGTGTTGGGAGGCTGGCCGTTGCCTGTCATTCACCAACCTGCTACAGATCTGTCATTTTCAGCCTTATTCACATACAGGTTTAGATTTCGGAGAGCAGTCATTTCTCAGTGTCTGATTACCCATGTAAATATATATTGTGTATATGAATTCACAACATATTTCTCTAGCCTCACCTTTGTCCTGTACTGCCCTTAAAGCTACTCAGACATCCTACTTTCCGCATCACAATTCTGAGCTTTTTACCGATTAAGGGTATCACATTGGTCAGAAAACAATGACTGGGGAAAAGATCAGATTTGGTCTGCCTGTGTAAATACAGCCGTAGTTGCAGTACATTTGATATGCTTTAAACATGTCTTGTTAGCAATTCTGTCAGTGCAGAATCTCAGTCTCAAACTTTAACCCAGGTGTGCCTCCTGTTGACTGTGAAACAGAACTGTTTTAATCTGCTAGTTGGTCACAATATTTCAGCACTTCTCTCTGTTTTGTCTGACTTGTCTTGGCGGCCAGGGATGAGGTGACCAAGCTGAAATTTGAGGCAAAGACATTCCATATATATGCAAATCAGAAAGAGGTGGGTCCCAAGTCATGAAATCATGCATTATTGCACTGGTTCCTTTCTGCTCTGGAATTACACAGTGAAACTGATGCAAACTGTCTAATTCATTGGATATTGCCTCTGGGGAGGTATAATTTAGCTTTAATAAAAAACTAAAAAAAACAATAAGATGTGGATCTATGACAGCTTTGGAAAGATGAACGTGCATGCTCATTGCAGTCTTGTTAACCAAGTGAGAATGTTAAATATTAAAGTTAAGACTGTACGCAATGAGCATGTGCACACTCATTCTCAGATGTGCACGATAATATGTGTGCGCGTACGTTTTGCAGGACAAGAAGATCATTTTGACGTATTTTGCACCGACACCTGAAGCTTGTAAACACCTGTGGAAGTGTGGAGTTGAGAATCAGGCCTTCTACAAGTCAGTTACTCTGACCATTTATCCTTTAATCAAACAATCCACATAGGAGAAAATGTGCTAATATTACAGTGTATCTTTTTGTCTGCATCTGTTCACCCACAGGTTGGACAAGTCCAGCCAGGTCCGAACAGTGTCCAGCAGTAACCTGTTCTTCAAAGGGAGTAGATTCAGATACAGGTGAATATATGGCAGATTTGAAATCCTGGTCGCAGCAGAACAGTAACCGGGGTCCTACAGAGGTTGACGCAGAAAGTTAAGATGACACAATTACGAGCCTAAAGTAATTATTACAGCAACTGCCCATGCATAAATACACTGGGGCAGGAAAACATAAGGGGGAGATGATACTAACTCACAACACTACAATTCAGACAAAGTTGTAAAAAAACAGTGTCCCATGGGGGTTTTATTTCTGTACCACACTTAGAAATAAACAACATACCATTTCAGGTTAGGGGAACGGCTGGGCAAGCGGTCTGTCAAAGTAAATAAATAAGATGGGCATTGATCTTCCCTACACCCCTACCCTGCCTATCACATGCTAAATCCTATACAACTATTCTAACTGCTACAACAAACAAAAGGACAGCCACTCGCTTCTAACCTACTGTATATAACAACAGGTTATCTACGGGGGTGTGTAAACCCTAATGTTTCTTACCTAGCCGTTCTCCAAGGACAGTTCAAAACTGAGAATCACAGAACTAATGGGGTTTACATGAGACAAATCACAGCATAAGAGTCCTCCCTCTTAACACCCAAAAGAAATGGCTGTATGTAGGAAGGGTTGATTAGGTGATTGTTGGACCACACCCACCTCATCAGCACTGACGCATCACACCTGAGAGGGATACAGAGGGAGGTAGACACACAAGAGAGAACAGCACAGAGGGAGGTAGACACAGAAGAGAGAACAGCACAGAGGGAGGTAGACACACAAGAGAGAACAGCACAGAGGGAGGGAGACACAAGAGAGAACAGCACAGAGGGAGGTAGACACATGAGAGAACAGCGCAGAGGGAGGTAGACATACAGGAGAGAACAGCACAACAGAGCTCCAGAGTGCTACAAAGGGGAGAGTAATATGTAACAGTAATATACAAAAACATCATAATGGAAATAAGGCTCAAGCAAATGGTTTTCAAATCAGTGTTGGTTAAGTTTGACTTTAGTTTTTGTTTTGTTTTGTTGTCTCTCAGTGGCAGGGTTGCTAAGGAAGTGATGGAGCAAAGTGCCAAAATAAAACGGGAACCTCCTGAGATTCACAGGTGAGCCTCTCAGCTTTTGCTTTTCATGCAATCGGACAAATAACCTGTCACCCGAACATGTAACGTGTGTCTACAGGGCTGGCCTGGTGCCTAGTAGGAGCTGTCCATCAATCACCCACGGCCCGAGGCTGACCAGTGTCCCCAGACAAAGACGGAGGGCAGTACACATCTCTATCATGGAGGGTAAAACACACATACACACAAACCCACAGGGCCCAGTTCATACAGATACAAGTGGAGAGTAAGGCCACACACATACACAGCTGTAATCCCAACATACACAGAAAACCCGCGGGGCCCAATCCATACAGATATGAGTGGAGAGTAATCCCACACACACACAACTGACATTTACTGATTCTGGCTTTAATAAAACAGCTGCATTCTTATAGTATCTGGTTTTCACGTCCTGGTACGGCAGGAGACCCAATGCCCTTTTCCCCTCATTTGGAGCATAGACACCTGTTCGTTTTCACTATTGCCCTATTCTGTGTTCCTGATCACTGTCGCTATTTAAGTTCCTTCTTCCCTCGTGTCTTGTCAGTCATTGTTTGGATTTCGTGTCTTTGTGTTGTTGAAGTTTTGTTACGTTTCAGTTCTGTTATTAAAGTCCTCCATTCCCTCTGCGTCTGTGTCCTGCTTCCACCAACAATGTTACAGCCGTTATCAACAATACAGCCCATCAGTCACAATGGTCCATAGCATCTTCACAGGAAACAGACTTATTGAAAAGCCTAGTTGTACCTATAAAAAAGTCAGTTCACAGCAGCTGCCCCAGGTCATTTCTGAGGTCTATACTTAGTTTTTCACTGCTATGAAGTAGTGAAGTAATACATTTTTTAGGTACATTTTTTTTTTCAGTATAGTAAAGAGGTCAATGAAACACAGATAAAAAAAAAAACTATTCTAAAAAAGGGGATATTCATTAAATCCATTTTGATGTATTTAGAATGTGGATATATTTGGTTAATTTTTGCCTGCTGTTATCCTATGCAGGTTTAGAAGAACTAACCACCGATTTGTATGCTTGCAGTATAGCTAGCATATAGAAATCCAGGGTAGTAGTCAATGTTTTTCCTGCTGTAATTGATAGGTGACAATTACATTATAAAATATATTTGGGTTGACATCCACATAACCAACGTGCTCTGATTATTACTTCTACATGCTGTGAATTATTATGCTAACAATAGACTAAATCAGTCTGAAAAAAAACGTATTTTGCTTAGGGGCAATAAGAAGATGTGCATATGTGTTTACATGGCCTTTACGTTGTTTTGATGGAGTTAAATTGACCTCTATGACAGCTATTGCCCTGTTCATCCAAAGGGAATAGAGTTAGTTGTGTCTATTGTTAGATGATGTGAAGAGTCTGGGATCATTTAAGAAATCTGAATCAAAGATGTCCTGCATATTTTGTGTCTTAACAGATTATAGGCTTACAGTGCCTCTATTCTGGGAGCTTTGAACACACACACAAACACACCAGTGGTTACCTTTGCCATGAGAACAGAAAAACAGTTGTGTGTGTCACTCAGGCTTACCCATAATCTTTTTGTAGTCACGTAAGAACACTCACTGACACACACAGAAAGTCTTCCCCACCATCTATTCTCCTTTGTCATTTTTACAGTGACTGTGGAATAATGACACACTCAGGGGTTTCTGTGACTTAGGTATAATTGTGGCAAAGCGTGTTGCATTTTATTCCGCAATAGCTTGTATTTATATTGCCTCCCCTTCAGCCCTGCCCAACACAAACTAACCCTTCTCCTTTTCTACATTGACTGTGGAACATTATCCAGACTAAAAATACACCCCCTCATCTCCATGTATGTCACTCCAATGCATTGTAGTGTAGGAGGGGGATACCCAGACCAAGAGCGGGCCACATTCCACCTCTCTGGAGTATGCCAGTCATTCCTCCAGCCTGCCATTAAGACAGAGCGGCGTGGCTATTCGGTCACCCAGCGAGCCATGGCTGGTCACAACGAATAGGGGAGAAGTAGTTGGTAGGACTGCAGAAGAGGGACGATATAGGACATTGACCAGTATTCAGTGCACTCGTTTCTCCTCAAACCACCACCATGGTGAAATGCCTGATCCGGATTGAGACCAAGGTGAACGTGCATCTGTGCATGATCAACCACTGCTACCGTAATGTTAAGGTCCGTGTACTTCAGCTGGGTCCCAGAATCCTAGGCAAGGTTCTAGGGGCCATGCCGATCTTCCCTGCAATCCCTGGGGCACCCTCGGTGCCAGGGTCACGGGCTTCATCAAGGCTTGGCTTGCCACCTCCTCGGTATGGCTCCAGCAGACCGGGCAGCTCCTCCGCGGGTAAAAAATCAGATATACTTCTTTATCTTGGCACAGGATTCAAGATCCCTTAATAAATCTTTCAGCGTCATACTTACAGAGAGTGATATTCCTCGTCATGGCACAGGATTCCTCCATCCAGTGTTAGAGATCTCACCCAAGAGAGACAGAGATGTCTGCGGTAACACAAGAAGACTTTGAGGAACCTCTTCCTTCTCAGATTCCCTGTTTTCCTTTGGGGGACGGGGGTGTGAGGCATGCGGCTTGATGGAAGTATTTGGTTTCGGTCAGGTGTGATATGTTGTCTCAAGTCAATGTTAAGGCTGACACCTTGAGGTCTTGGTTTTTGATTTATTTGGTTTAGGGTATACTCACAAATGTATTGCAATTTAAGTGTCCACTTGTAAGATTAATACAAGGACTAATAGCATAAATGACTAGAAGACATCTGCAGGGAATGTTTTAAGTTCATGTTTTAAATATTTGTCTTTCTCTACGTTTGCATTGTTCGCAGTCTCCTTATACTCGGTTTAGACACGGTTAGTACTCAGTACTGTCCCACCACCATACTGCCATACATTTTCCATGTGGACTAGCTAAAGCTATTCCGGTCGGTAAGGGAAGGGCAGTAGGAGACAATATGTGTTATTGTTTAGAATTCTGCCTTGTAATCATTAGACCAGGTATTTTACAAACTGCCCCTTTAAAATCTAGACCTTGACTCTAAACTTAGGCAATATCTGTCTGCCCAAACTCCTGTGTGTAATTATGCTAAGTGGCTCACTGTCTGTTAAGTCAATTCACTTTATTGGGAAAGGAGTTGCTTGCTTATTGTCTTTTTGCTAGATCACAGTTTCAGAGTTTCATTGTCACTCTCCCCATCTGTCTCCTTTCAGGCCTGGAGTCCCTAAGAGACTCCGCCCACTCCACGCCCGTGCGTTCTGTCTCCCATGGCGACTCCTTCATGCCGCGCCACCGCCACCACACATCAGATGCTGGTGAGGGCGGTTCAGCCCAGCGTGTCATCTCCGACGAGGCCTACTGTCCCTCCGACAGCGTGCTGCCCACCCCAACGGCCGAACACAGCCTGGAGTTAGCCGTGGCCCGCCACCCTAACGGAGCCCCCTGCAGCATTGAAGAGGAGAAGGAGTCGGAGGCCGGGACTCCCATAGAGGGACAGGTTGCTGAGTTTGGACCCGACGGGAGGGTGCTTCGGCTGGGTCGGACCAGGAAGTCTCCCCCTAACAAAGAGGTGGAAGAGCTCCATAAGTTTATCCTAAGCGTGTTACGTATGTTCCTGGTGACCATGGGACTGCTGTTTGCCCTACTTTCCCTCCTCATCATGCTCACTGAGTCCGACCTGGACATCGCCTTCCTCCGGGATATAAGAAAGACGCCTGAGTTCCAGCAGTTCCACTTTGAGTACTTCTGCCCTCTCAGGCGGTGGTTTGCCTGCAAGTTCCGCTGGATGGGAGGCTTCCTTATAGATAAGTGAGATGGAGGGGAGGGGGAGGGTAAAAGAGAGGGGGGAGCAACCGACTGGCTTCTCCAGAGAGCCAAGGCAAGAGATGGACGGGAGGTAAGGAACAAGGGTGGAGAACACCATCTGAACGTGAACTAATCTTCCCCCATCATTAACTTCCTGTTTAAAGCCAAGGCCCGCCCAGCTCGCTGACTCTTTTCCTTTTTCTAACCATCTGACTGAACTGAGGACATTTTCTGAGCTCATGTTTTACTTTCGAAATCAGGTCATTTCAAGGTACTTTCTTTTTTTTTAACCAAAATACAAGGCAAAAGAGTTGTAAATCTACATCTGAGGTGAGTTTCAGAAAGAAAACATTATTCAACCATAAAATAACAAAAGTTGCCTTTATTTTGTATTACTTCATAGGAACAATAATTTTAAGAGGAAACTTTATTTAAGATGGGTACTATTATATAAGATGGAAATTGATATAATAGCAGAGGTTATAGGGTGACCCGTTAGTGCTTGCTACTGCAATGTGTACTGCACAATACGTTTGAGCATAGAAAAGGCAAGGGACAGACAGAACATTTTCACTAATTCGGGGTGTACATCTGAAACATCCATGATAATCATTCAAATGCTGCTGAAACTTTTTTTGGGGGCTGCTATTGGAGGAGAAGAGACAGGGGTACTGAGTCTGGAATTGTATTTACACAAAGAGATGATACTGAATAGATGTGTTTCTGAATGTAGATACGCTATCTTGTATGAAGGTTGAATAATATTTTTCTAAGGACTGTGGTTTGTCCTAAACCTGATCTGTTGATGCACCATCATTTAATATTGACACGGAACAATCAGAGAGAAAGTAAATAAATGGAACATCATAAACTAAATAAATGGAACTGTTGTATTCACAGATTTCAAAGTGTATCAGAAACTATAATGTGATAATGATTTCAATCGGTGTATAACAACTAGCAATCATTTGTTTTTGTTTTTTTAAAAAGAACTTTTACAAAAGATCAATCAAACTACAGTGGTGTTCTTTGTCATTATTATTTGACATTGAAAGTACAGTAGGGGTAGAATCACAGTGGTCAACTTCTTGAAAACACTGTCTGATTATATGTGCAATACTATAACCATGAAACCTATAAGTATTTAAAGGTTGGAAATGTTATACATTTTATGAAACGTGCACTCTGAAATAAATAGTTCTAGGTATTTCCATGCCTAGGTGAAAAATACTTTTCAACTTGTAGTTGCGCTAATGCATTGGATTCTTTTAAAATGTTGAATATATTGAAATCCTGCTGAATTATTTTATACAAAGTAGTCTCCTTATATTTAGAGGTTTCCTTGTATGACCTATTTTAACTGATGTTATTTTTTATCATTGAACATTTACTTTTGTAGTGCGTGCTGTGAATCAGATGTATGGAAGGTAGATAGATTCAGGACTCTTTACTGGACCCATATTAAGCCTGAACCTGGTCTAAGGCATCCTTAAGGTAAATCTCGAGTGGTTAGTGGTCTAGGAATGGGCCTAATGTGGGTCAGGGAAGCTTTACGTCCAACTCCATCCAAGGGAGCAGTATATACCTTCTCATTTTCACACTTTACATATCTACCAAAGATACGGTACCTCTCTGTGGCCTCCCCGGTTTTGCAGATGAGTGCTACAGTTTCCGAGGAACGTTTTGGAGAGAGTTAACTAGTGTAGAGCTGAACAACAGGACAGTGATCACCACAAGCCTCTATCTTGTCCTTAGACTGCACTTATCTGTTGGCATGGAATAGGCAAGATGAGAGCGTTAATACCATAGATTCAAGAGTATCTTTAGAGATTGTTATGGTGGACATTGGGTCCAAATCATCAGATCCACTGTAGCCACCATCTGGGATAGTGGTTGTTTTGGGTTAGTAATAATCACATGATGCCTCTACTCCGACATTAGGCTCAAATCCTTATGATTTCCTTTATCTGCCCAGTTTTTTCCAGATTTCTATGAAATATTACCTATAATTACTAACAAAATGAGTACAGTCATTTTTCTTCCGACATTGTTCAATAAAGTCTGTTAAAAAGCAGCTCTTCTGGGTAAGAATGGTGTGTACTCACATAACAGGATACTGTAGGTGCATAATAGTCATGAACAGAATAATGTAAGTGTATGCTGGTCATAAACAGAATAGTGTAGGTGTATACTAGTCATAAACAGAATAGTGTAGGTGTATACTAGTCATAAACAGAATAGTGTAGGTGTATAATAGTCATAAACAGAATAGTGTAGGTGTATACTAGTCATAAACAGAATAGTGTAGGCGTATACTAGTCATAAACAGAATAGTGTAGGTGTATACTAGTCATAAACAGAATAGTGTAGGTGTATACTAGTCATAAACAGAATAGTGTAGGTGTATACTAGTCATAAACAGAATAGTGTAGGTGTATAATAGTCATTAACAGAATAGTGTAGGTGTATACTAGTCATTAACAGAATAGCGTAGGTGTATACTAGTCATAAACAGAATAGCGTAGGTGTATACTAGTCATAAACAGAATAGCGTAGGTGTATACTAGTCATAAACAGAATAGCATAGGTGTATGCTACTGATAGCCTAAACATAATCAGTACATTCCTGATTAGCTAGCTCATACTTCCCCAGGCTGCTGATTGGCTCTTTCAAACTCCAAAGAAAGATTATTTATTTATTCCTCCATTTAAATCGTTGGGTACATACAAGTATAGGACATGTCAGCATCATCATTTGGGTATGGATTAACAAAATGTCAGTTCATTATTTTCAATCTTTGTGCAATTATTTCAATATAAATTCAGAGCCAGAACGTGTTGGTCCAGTACAAGTCAGAAGGTGTTGCTTTGTTACCGCCCAAGATATTCACCTGAAATGCATCGATGCATTTACACCTCAGACACCCCCAGAACACCAGGATGTGCAGGTGTTGGCTATTGCTGGGTAAAGGTTCATCTGAATGTTTAAAAATGACCTGTTGGTTTTGTTTTGCATCAGTACAATCCTAGTTTGCATATGTATTTTATTTTATAATCCCCCAATAGACTATGTAATGAGTTAAATAATAAATATCATAGATTTATGGATTAACATTGTCTGCTCTGCAGCAATATTACAATAAGTGGTTGGTTTCTGATTGATGTAATATTTTAAAGTGATTGTGTTTAAAACTGTGAAAGAGTGCAGGCCAGTCGAGGCAGAAGTCATTAACAATTTACGTTGTTATACCTCCACTTGCAACATTTAGTTTCAATATGACAGACAACACAACCTCATTTGAGCAATAATTCAGAAAATTGAATATAACTAAACATATTTCAATCATTGTGGGCAGTAAATGTGACTGATGTTTTTACCATTTGTCTTGATTCCTTGTACTAAAAGGGATGTCTTTCCATATGAACCATTGGACATGCAAGTGACAGGTTTGTCATGATTAGTCTACCTACCGTTAAACTGGTGAATCTACCTTGTCAATGCATGTGATGATTATGGTGTTGCAATAACATGCAGCTCAGTGTTGCTTGCATTGGGTGTGTGCCAGGTTGTTTGTAATGCCGTCAAGCGGCACATCTGAAAATTGCTATAAACCATGGGAATATCATATCAATGTGGTTCTGGAGATGTGTAAATGTGTCGGAAGACCTGCTGGAAAAGGGAGGAGTTACCTTGGTTGCATTTATTTCACCAATCCAAACATTTTTGTTCTATTTTGCCATATTCAGGTAGGTCCCTCCCCACTTTTGGTAAACAAACAAAAAAAACAGGGAGGAATCAACCTGAATTAGTACATACAGTGAAAAACATATTTAATCCCCTGCTGATTTTGTACGTTTGTCCACTGACAAAGAAATGATCAGTCTATAATTTTAATGGTAGGTTTATTTGAACAGTGAGAGACAGAATAACAACAAAAATATCCAGAAAAACGCATGTCAAAAATGTTATAAATTGATTTGCATTTTAATGAGTGAAATAAGTATTCGACCCCTCTGCAAAACATGACTTGGTACTTGGTGGCAAAGCCCTTGTTGGCAATAACAGAGTTCAGACGTTTCTTGAAGTTGGCCACCAGGTTTGCACACATCTCAGGAGGGATTTTGTCCCACTCCTCTTTGCAGATCTTCTCCATGTCATTAAGGTTTCGAGGCTGACGTTTGGCAACTCACACCTTCAGCTCCCTCCACAGATTTTCTATACTGGCTAGGCCATTTCAGGACCTTAATGTGCTTCTTGAGCCACTCCTTTGTTGCCTTGGCTGTATATTTTGGGTTATTGTCATGCTGGAATACCCATCCACAACCCATTTTCAATGCCCTGGCTGAGGGAAGGAGTTTCTCTCCCAAGATTTGACGGTACATGGCCCCGTCCATCGTCCCTTTGATGCGGTGAAGTTGTCCTGTCCCCTTAGCAGAAAAACATCCCCAAAGCATAATGTTTCCACCTCCATGTTTGACGATGGTGATGGTGTTCTTGGGGTCATAGGCAGCATTCCTCCTCCTCCAAACACGGCGAGTTGAGTTGATGCCAAAGAGCTAGATTTTGGTCTCATCTGACCACAACACTTTCACCCAGTTCTCCTCTGAATCATTCAGATGTTCATTGGCAAACTTCAGACGGGCCTGTTCATGTGCTTTCTTCAGCAGGGGGACCTTGCGGGCGCTGCAGGATTTCAGTCCTTCACGGAGTAGTGTGTTACCAATTGTTTTCTTGGTGACTATGGTCCCAGCTGCCTTGAGATCATTGACAAGATCCTCCCGTGTAGTTCTGGGCTGATTCCTCACCGTTCTCATGATCATTTCAACTCCACGAGGTGAGATTTTGCATGGAGCCCCAGACCGAGGGAGATTGACAGTTCTTTTGAGTTTCTTCCATTTGTGAATAATCACACCAACTGTTGTCATCTTCTCACCAAGCTGCTTGGCAATGGTCTTGTAGCCCATTCCAGCCTTGTGTAGGTCTACAATCTTGTCCCTGACATCCTTGGACAGCTCTTTGGTCTTGTCCATGGTGGAGAGTTTGGAATCTGATTGATTGATTGCTTCTGTGGACAGGTGTATTTTATACAGGTAACAAACTGAGATTAGGAGCACTCCCTTTAAGAGTGTGCTCCTAATCTCAGCTCGTTGCCTGTATAAAAGACACCTGGGAGCCAGAAATCTTTCTGATTGAGAGGGGATCAAATACTTACTTGATTTTACTACTGCCTTTGAGCTAAATCCTTACATGCTGGTAACTTGTACTTTGTGTACTTAGCAATGTCAGTGGGCAATATGACAGTAGCAAGCAGATTTTAAGTTATGATTTGTCCCTCCCCAATTTTAAGAATTTCATAAGGAGTTATTTTAATTTATTCATTAAAATGCAAATCAATTTATAACATTTTTGACATGCATTTTCCTGGATTTTTTTGTTGTTATTCTGTCTCTCACTGTTCAAATAAACCTACCATTAAAATTATAGACTGATCATTTTTTGTCAGTGGGCAAACGTACAAAATCAGCAGGGGACCAAATATTTTTTTCCCTCACTGTAGAAGCTCTGCTTAACATGACATTTTACAAATAAAACATTTTCTTTGGCTAAATATATGCACCCCTGCACTCCATTTTAGCTGGAAGGCATTTTGCTGGAGTCCGTGCACTAATAATCAAGCCTATAAGCAACCTAGTGAGATGACAATGTGCTCAGTGTGACTGATGCAACGACAACCTGGAATGTGCCCAATATCTCCAGTATTAATAACACCTTGACAGCCTGTGCAATGGCTTTGTCCTTCTTTTTGCTTCCTCACTCATGACCATAGATGGGGATCTGTCTCTGTAAGCATGTCTCCTGCATTTATTGTGTTACTCCCAATCAAGCATATTTTTAATCACAAAATCAAAACTGGTGTATTAGATGATTAATTTATCAATAAATATATATTCTTACGTGTCGTATCTAAACCATTTCAACTATTTTTCACAAACAGTATACTACACGTGTTCTTTCCTGATATTTCCAGCACTACATTATGCATTCATTTCAGTTTTAAGGACCGCCACAGTAGATTCTAGAATCCATAATAAATTAAGCTACAACACTGCCATCTACAGCTGAGGTTCAACTCTTAAAAGGTCCTGGGCTGGCTTTCTGTTCTACCTCATTAACAGCACGGTGTCCAGGTCGATACCAGTCACTAATTAGAGAGGAAGATGAAGACAAAAAGCAATGGTACATGCTTTGAGGTCCAGAGTTTGGAGGTGAAACAGCTCTCATTAGCCAACATTATAAAAACAACAACATCCTTTGCTTGGCCTCTGCCTCAATACTCAACTGTTAAACTACATGGAAAAAACACAGCTTCCCTAAACATATAACTTTATTTAAACACAGTAAATATATGTGCAACAATAACAAAGGCTGAATGCAGATCAACAGAACAAAATAAAAACACAGCAACCACATCAACTTATTTTGGTCTATTCCAAATGTGTGTTCTTGCTCGATACTCTCATACACTTAGGAGTGATTAACTATAACATATTCTTTAAAAACAACAAGGGTGTCTATCACAGAAAAGACAAGTGTATGAGATTATTAACTTAGCAGTTTGGGTGCCATGTAACTTACCTCATCACTCAACCATGAACTCTAGTCAAACAGTACAAAATACTTTATTGCAACAGCACTAAATTATGACTTGTAGTAGTATATAGACTGCATAGTAAAGTGCTACAACACTACCATCTGAAGATGAGACATTGCTCTCATTAGCCTACAAATTCTTTGGTAGCCTGAATACTGAAGAGGTATTAAACTAAAGTAAACATTGTTATTCAAACAAACAAAACAGCACTTTTATATTGTGCAACAATAGCAAAGGCATCTTGCAGATATTAATAAAATCTATGAAATCAGAGATTTGGTTTCCCCTAAACATCGGTTCTGGGTCAATATTCAACAAGCATGTTAGAGTAAAAGTGCTGTCCTATAATCACTAGAGTTTAAAAAAAAAAATCTTAATACACAAAAGGTATGGCATCTGATTCTGGAACAGCATTCCTGCTCTGGTGCCGTGAACACAGCCGTTTCCTCTTCTCAGTCGGTGAAGAAGTACATTTTTCCGCAGTGGGGAATCGTCAGGGCCCTCTACGCTCTCAAAGGATAAATACAAATCTATACATATTTTTATATATAATAATTTTGTTTTCTTTGATTTAGTCATTTTTGTCTTAATTGTAATGATCTTCCTATTGAATTTCTTCAGTGTGTGTTGAAAAACAAGGGTTAATATTCAATAGAAAGAAATATCCAATCAGAATTTTTATTTGGTAGTATCTTGGTATAAATTATCTAGCTGTGCTCAACGCTCATTGGCTAGGCCCTCAGGTTTTGAATAAAAGCATTTTGGAATGACAACAGAATCAACCAGTCACAAATTGTCTTGTAATAGGTGGGACAATTGTATGACACTTCAAGGCCCTCTAGAGGGCCTAAGTATATGTCACTAATTCATAGCCAATAGCAAGCCTCATCTTGTTTTCTCATGCTTGAGCCTGTTTGAGCCTAGCTAGCTGGCTAGCTTTTTGTATTGATGGGAATGTCAACTCACTTTACTGATCTTTTCGAATCGTTCAGTAAAAAGAACAAATCTTTTGACTCATTTCATTCATTTGAGTCAATAACACGTTATGATAATAAATGAGACTCAGAGATCCAAAAGATTAAAATACTTTCTTCTCCTTAGTCATTGTCATTCTTTCCGGTGATCCAAAATATTTTTTTGTGGGATGAAAAGGACCATTTTAGTAATTTATCAGATGCTCTTATTTAGAGCTACTTACAGTAAGTGCATACATTTTAAAAGAACTAGGTGAAACAACCACACTGTTAAGTAGGAAGTGCACTCAATCAGTTATCGGCAAAGCGCTGTAAAGAAACCTATACAAATAAACATAAAAAGTTAACAAAAGACAACAGACAGAAGTGGTAGCACTGAAACAATGTTTAAGTACTCTCCCATGAAGGGAACCTTTCCGAAGCACCGCTATAAAGCGCCTCCCTAATTAGTAACCTTCTTGGCTTTACTGTGCTCCAGGGGATATTCAATGTCTTGTAAATGTTTTTATATCCTACCCCAGAATGGTGCTTTTGAAGAACCTTATTCCAGATTTACTTTGAATGTTCATCTTCATTATGTCGTTTTTTTAAAACAATTTGCAGATTTTATTTTTCACTTAAACATTATGGACTTTTTGTGTTGGTCAGTGGAAAAACAAAAACAAAATCAATGGAAAATCCATTTTGATTTCATGTTGTAACACAAAATGTGTTCAAGTCCAACGATGAATACTGGGGTGAATACTTTTGAGAGCCACTGTAAATATAAAGAGGAGTCAAACCAGTTTCACGGAGGGTCGAGTTTCTGCAGGTTTTCGTTCTCACCTTTTACTTGATTGATTCATTGGGTCACTAATTGGTTAGAATCTCCCCTCACCGTTTGGTTTAGGTCTCATTTGGGTACCAACTGAAAGGTAAAAACATAAATCAGCAAACACTGGGCCCTCCGTGGAATCATTTTGACACCTGTTACAGTATGTAGATGGACTACATTTCACTGTAGGGAAAGTGACATTGCTGACTTTAGTTTAAACCTACCAGTCAGTGAAGACGTACATTTTTCCCCGAGCAAAACATTTCGGGTTGGGGTGGAACGCTGTGACAGAGAGTACCTCTTTTAGATGCCAGTTATATGACGCTGTTGAATACGTTTTCTGACCATGTCACTATTATTTAAGTTACTACATTGGAAATGAAAACAACAAGTTACTTACATGGAGATTTGTAGATGTAATAATGGAATACTGAATAACTTTCTTTTTTACTCTTTACGTCAGAGTCCCCAGTTATTATCTGAATTGAGTGATTGACACACGTCTATCATACAGCCTCAAGCTAAACAAATCGCTGCACCAACATTTAAGGTTAGGATAAAAGTTAAGGTACGGTATTAGTTAGGGTTGGCACATGATTTTCATTATGGACTTGAATGTTTTGTTCAATTTTTGTGAATTTGTACAACAAAAAAACATTTTCACTTTAACATTATGGAATCATTTATTGATCAATCAGAATGAAATACATGCGAATCCCACACTTTCTAATGCATATGGAACAAAGAGGGGTGAACTCAGTTTATCAATTTGCTATGTAAATTTAGTTTTAATAACATTTGAGATATTTTTTGTCCAAGCTCTTATAAACTGTTTTGTTTCCTTGTAACCGGTGCTACTGTGAAGCTACAGTGTGAAGTAAATATAGTTTTAAGGGCAAAATTGTGGATTCCATAATAGGTGTTACATCACTTCCATCTAGAGGTGATACAAAGGCACTACAGCTTCACTAGGAGGTTTTCTGGCTACGAAAACCAATAAAAACAAAATTTCGGTCAGCCCAACCCAAACAGAAAAAAACATATCTGGTGATACTTAAAAATATATACATTTATTTCAACAGACAATATATCCCCCCACAAAAGACATGTAACAATAAAAAAGGCTGCTTGCACATAAACAAAGAACTTTTTTTTACAGTTATTCTGGATCGCTTTGGCTAATTTTTTTAAACAGTCTTAACATTTTTCTAACCTCTAAGTGCAATTGTCACAACTGTTTCATGGGACATCACAACTCTATGGCATGTCTGCAAAATGAAGTAACACACCCGAAAACAATTAATAAATGCTTCAAAACGTGCCACAACACATGCAATTTGCTTAAGACATTCTAATCTGGTGTGAGCAAGAAACTAATAGTTCAGAGATTTGAACTTATCGTTTTGAAAAATATAATTCTCATTTGAGAATTGAGCCAAAGCGATTGAGAAAAACTGTAAAACACAACATTTCGGTCTATTCTAAAAATCAAGCTCTTGGTCCATATTTATGTTATTTATGCTGTTTATGCTGTTCTACAATCAGTTTAGCCTTCTGAATCAAAAGAAATAAGCGTCAGGGTTTCTGATTCTAGGTCAGCATTAATGTTTTGTAAACACATCCTGGATCACTCCTCTCAGTCGGTGAAGACGTACATTTTTCCGCGTGCGTTACACCCGAGTAAAGCATTTCTGATGGGGTGGAACGCTGTGACAGAGAGTACCTTGGTAATTTTTGGGTGCTGGAAAGAGTGCTGGAGCTGCCCACCCTCATGGAACACCTGGATGAAACAGAAAACAGTATAAACCAGGTGGTCGAAACTGAATTGGAATTGGCTGAAAGTCACGTATACAAGAACACAGGTTTATAAATGAACATAAACTGAGTGATACAGGAGCTCAGGAATGGACAGAATTATACACCAGGTTTGCGTTCACTTATTAATTAATATGTGCTCGTACTGTAATACCAATTTAGTTGTTGACTTTGAACAGAAATATATATATATATATATACATACTCTTCTACCCTGACACATTATTTCTCCTAACAAACCTGTAAACAAACAGTCCCAACAATCATACTACAGCATTTAAAGCAGACTTCTGGATGAAGGTTAAGGTTACAAAAACAAAGTGCTGCCTTTCTCGCCAACAACAACAAAAAACACTTGCCTCTCGATGGAATTGAAGGTTACAAATCAAAGGTTACAAATGCACAATCAACAAAATGCTCACTCCGCTCCAAAAAAGCTTATCTCTCGATGAAATCAAACTTGAAACCATCAGTGAAAGTTGGTTGCTTTAAGCATCATCCATAACCACAACGCTATCGCGAAAAGACTATTTAAGAATGAACACTGATTACTGCCCCTGGTGACCGGGTTGGAAAGCAACTGCCCTTGTGTCCATGTAGTAGTCAGAAAAGTATTTTTTTTAAATGCAAACAAAAGTTTATATATGTTGACATAGCCTTTTTGAAATGTACAAAATTTCTGTGGAACTTGTTGAGCGATTATATGCCTTTATCGGTTATGGGATTGACTTGTTTGGTCTGGAGCAATCAGAGAGTAGAGAGGGTGCCGCTGCTAACCTTAGTCATTACAACGGTTGACACAAGGATAGCAGCAGTGTCCTGTGTAATTTATTCACAATTATCCCCCCTCTTCAGGTATGAACATTGTTGATGAACAAAAGTGCTATCATTGGTAACTGGGCATTGTTACAGTAAGTTAACCTTTAGGTTAAGTTAATTTATTTGACAAAGTCATGTAAAAATTAATCGTTGATGTTGGCTAGTCCCAGCAGCCGGCGTTTTATGCAAATTTTCACTGAGTGTGTTTCACTTGTCCGTGTGCTCAGAACGTGCAGCGTGAGTGAATGTTAGCTAGCTTAGCAGCTATATGTTTGTGCACGAAAATGTAAATATCTTCATATGTTTGAATGTTGCAAACTAGCTAATACACATTCAGTAAATGAGTGAAGTGGTCCATTAATTCGATTAAGGATAGAAAAAGAACTATGTACAAGAGGTATTCATAACCTAACTATATATAATTGGTGTTAACAAAGGAATGTCTCTTATTGTATACTAAGAGTAATATCTTTATAACCTGCAGCTGGAATGAATTCATTAGGATTTAGTAATTTCAAGGGATTTGTATTGGAAAGAGGATGGAATTCATGTGTATTGTTGTATATAAATTCTAACTAAATTAAGTGTAATCTGTCTGAACATCACTAATGGATTCATGTAACTCGGTATATTGTGTGTATACTGTGTGTGTGTATATAATTTCTGTGCTTTTATAAGTCATAACAACCGTTGACACAAGGAAAGCAGCACCGTTTCCTGTGTAATCTATTCACAATCACCCCGCCCCACTTCAGCCTAACATGGGGCGTAACATCAACACTGAACGTAATCGTGTTATACACAATAGTTGTACATGAATATAATTGAGATGCAGGGTTGAGTCAACCTGATTAAGAGAATCAACTGCAGTAAGGATCAGATTATGAATGAGTATGATGACATTATTTCAACCCAATATTAAGCTTTACAATGTCTGATTGTAGGGAGGTTATTCTTTTCTGTGGAAGATTCAGAACAAACACTGAATTGAGAAAAAGTGCAATCGTAACTTCATCCAATCACAACTGCTGATGATAGACATGGGAACCAAGGACTGTGAATACCTGCATTCTGCGAGGCTGCTGTATGCTGCCCACCACAAAGCAGTCTTCCTTCTTGGGGTCCCACACTGCTGCCAGATCTGACATCCAGGGTTGAGTTTCCATGTCATGTCTGTAAACCGGGTCAGAGGAAATGTATTAATCAGATATAGAATTGAAGGTATGGCAGCATTACAGAAGTATAAAGATGCTACTGCTAGTATTCAGGATGTGTTGGATGATAACTACAGGTATAAACAAGCCATGAGTCAAAGGCTTGGTTAGGCTAAAATGGGCTGATGATGTCTTTGTGATTTCTGTGATGGTGTATGTCCCCGAAGTGTGACAGTTTTGTATGTTATCACCTTTTAATCCCTTCATCCCTCAATCACACCCCTAGGGTATACTGTACGGCATAAGAAAATCCCAGCCAGGGGTGTAACACAAAATTCTGGCCCCACTTTATTCAAGATTCAAATATTTTCGAGTTCCCCTCTACACGTTAGGGCCCTATATACTTAGTTCCCCTTTTCCCCCTGGTCCAACGCCCCTGATCTCACCACACACATTTTACACACTAGGGACGCACCGATTCTATTGCTGATAGTTTTCTGCTGGATCAGCCATCACAGGCCAATTTATTGAAATAAAAATCCCTGATATATCTTCTGCACATAAGTATTCAAAGCCATTATTCAGTACTGTGTAGAGGCGTCTTTGGCAGGAATCACAGCTTCGAGTGTTCTTGAGGAATGCCTCCACCAGCTTTGCACACCTGAAAATGGGCAGGTCCTATTCTTCCTTGTCGATCCTCAGAAGCTCAGTTAGACTGGATGGGCAGCGTCTGTGAACCACAATCTTCAAAACTCCACACAGATGTTCAATTAGGTTCAAGTGCTGGCTGGGCCACTCCAGCATTGTCTGAAGCTGTGTGCTTTGGGTTGTTATCGTTCTGAAAGATGAATCTTCGAGCCCAGTCTGAGGTCCTGTTTGCCCTATATCAGTTTTTCTTTAAGGACATTTTTATTTAGCTCCATTAATCCCTTCCCTCAAACTTGACCACTCTCCCTGCTACTAAGAAGCATCCTGATAGCATGATGCTCCCACCAACATACTTCACTGTAGAGATGGTTTAATCCAGGCGATGGTACCTTGTTTTCCCCAGAAAGACTTGATTGATGGAGTCCGACAGAGATGGTTTTCATTCTGGGATGTTCTCCCATCTGTGTAGAGAAATTTTCAAGCCCTATTAGAATGGCCATTGGGTTTTGATCAAGGCACTTCTGGCTCGGTTACTTAGTAAGGCCTAGTGGCAAACTCTAGGAAGAGTCTTGGTGGTTCCAAACTTCTCCCATTTCACAATGATGGAGTCCACTGTGCTCCTTCAATGCATTATTGTTTTTGCCGGACCGCGTAAGCGGAGCCGGCTAAGAAGAGCGAATGTCACTGAGTGAGTGACTGACTGACCCTTGTTAAATAGCGTAGTGGTTAGAGAAGCGGACTTGTGAACTATAGGTCTATTTGTGGTGGAGGTAAGTTTAATAAGAAACGTTAGTCAGTTTAACACAATCCTCAATGGAGTCTAGCGACTGCTGAAACGTGTAATGCCGTGGCGTCGTGGTTAAAGACAGTGCCTCTCATGTGGAAGACTTCGAATCTATTGAGAGCAACGACATTCATTAATTATTTCTGGTAGATTCCACGATTCTCTCGTCTTTTCACTAGATGAAAAAGTTAGTTATCGTCGCCTTTATTGATAGTTATTGTATAAATGTCATTCACGAATGAAAGAAAAAAGTACGTTGTTTTGCCATGAAAGAAAAAAATACATTCTTATGCCATGAAATGAAATAGCTTTGGCAGACTCACTAGCAATTGCTCAATTCTTATGACTATTCCAGTCAGTTAGCAGATCCCGGTAAAGCTTTTTACTGGCTAATACGCTGTTAAAACGGCCAGTGGCAAACGCAATACATAGCCGCTATTTGTGGGGGAGGTAAACTTAGTAAGAAACGTTAGTCAGTTTAACTGTATCAATGTCAGTCACGAATGGCCAATTAACTATTAAAACGGCCAGAGGCAAAAGAGGAGCTCCGTGGTGTAGTGGTTAACGACACAGCCTTTCACGTGGGCGACCCAAGTTCGAATCTCGCGGTAGCAACATTTTCTATTGTGGGCCGGCTGAACTAGGCTTGCCTGGTTTCTTGTTTATATAACATTCCCCAGATCTATGCCTACAGATACTTCCTTTAACCTATTGGCTAGGTTTGTACACTGTAATGCACTGTGAACTGTGGGTACTTACATAGACATCAAGGATGATCACAGGATACATCTAAGCTCAGTTTGGAGTCATGGCAAAGGGTCTGAATACTTATTCACATGAGACATTTCAGTTTTTCATCACCAATGAATTGGCACAAATTGCTTTTGCTTTGACATTCAGTATTGTGTATAGATTGATGGGGGAAATGTAATCAAATATTAAACTCAGTGTATAACTCAACAAAATCTGGACAAAATGAATGGGTTCTGAATACTTTCCAAAGCCACTACCCTAGAGGTCTAAACTATGTTGCCTTGAATATTCAGAAAATGTATCATATGTCTTATGACTATGAATAAAAAGTCCACTTAGTTAGAGTTAAAGGTATAATTGAGCAACAACTTGTTTTATACGGATGTCATTTGTTAACTGGTCAAATACCTCTAGATCGGGGAGTGATGACATCAAAAGCTACATTTGCTGCACTGCACATTTCTTCCAACTCTAGCAACATTGACCTTCACTCACATCATTATGCGACACAGTATCTTCAAGTTAGCCTAACACTGACTAAAAGCACATGCTAAAAATAACACAGACACTGAAGTTAACCAATGCAAACAGAATGTGATGATCTCTACACAATTGTTAGTAAAAAACATTTGATAGTATAAGGAACTTTGGAGCTTACTTGATGCGAGTCAGTAGTGGAGCTTTGTGGGTTATTTCAGAGGTGTCGTAGATCCTGAAAAAAAAAGTAAATATAGTTCTAAAACGTTGCAAAATAGATACAGAACCTACTCGTTACCTCCGTCATTGTTTTGAATCCCTAACTGAATCACGTAAATTCAACATTTCAATTATAGTATCCAATCCATCAAAGATCAGAGGAAGCATGACTGTTGCCTGTTAACTCATCACAAGAGTCGCTAGAGTGTGACGAAGCAAGGAAAACCCTGCCAGCTATACCTCTACATCCCAGACAGTGCTGGGCTAACGCGCATCATATTTTGGGACCACCGGCCACCAGCCAGCTGGGGCGGACAGAATGCTCTAAACTTGAAGCTAAATTCACTTTAGTTGCAAAAAATAACTATGGACTTAACTATCTGATCAGCTGAGCTAATGTTATAGTGACAGCGGAAATGGCATGGGAAATTAATTTTTTGCATTCCAATGAAATAACAGCTTATCAGCAAAACTTAAACAAGGAAAAAATAGAAGAATTACATATTAAAAGAGAAATAGAATTATAGCCTGTCAATTTCAATGATTTAGGTATACCTTTTATTTCACTACATTATTGAAACTCAAAACACACCATTATAGATATCTGACATGGCTTTAAAATATAGAACATGTAAAATGCGCATTGGTAATTATTATAAAAAAGGTGAGGTGGAAATGAAGTGGACTAATTGTAAATACCATTTAAAAAGACAGGTTTAAATAATCTACAGAAAAATATGAACGAACTCTGCTGTCCTAGCTTCAAGAGGAAGCTGTTATCAACATTGGGGGCAGGGACAAAAAAAAAAAGTTGACAGGCCTGAACAGGAGCTGTTTTTTAGGTGGGCCAAAAAACTGAGAAGTTACGGTGGTTTGGTGGCACATGCAGGGAGCGCTTTCAGCGAGTTGCAGTAGACCAGACATGACAGTTGCCTGAATTAGTACGTGCACCATTTCCTGACTGAGATAAAGAAAAGTGTCAAATTTGGATCTTCCTTTAAAAAAAGGCCAAGGTAATTTTGAGAAAAAAAATTCCACTAATTGAACTTTTGAAAATGGGCTTATGTGAATAACCAGCAAGTATTTTTTGTCTCAAAGCCTCACTACATATCCTTTTTTTAAGAATGTTCCAAAACTGTCCCATAGTATGTTTGTAATTGCCCATTTCTAATAACAAGCTGGTCAATAAGGAATAGCAAATTGACATGGCTTCCTTTTTGTGCAACACATATTTGGTCCTCATATCGGCTAGAAGTCTAGAATCAAGACTAGACAGTAACAGCTTTTTTTATGCCTACCCAAATATGACAGACCACACATTATAATGGGCAAAAGCAGAAGCTATATTGGACCATGAATTCAGCATAACAAAAAAAGTATTAGTGACTTACCCCTAAACTCTTGACATAGTAACTTTGAAGTGTGCAAATTTCTCACGGTACAATGCACACAGACTTACCTGATGCTGTCGTCTAGGCAGGAGGTCAGTACTCTGTTGCCAGTACCAGGGGAGAAGTAAGCACCAGAGATGCTATCTGAGTGACCAAGAAGCTGGGAGACTGGCTCGTTGGACGACTCCTTCATACACCGAACATCGTAAATGCTCACTACACTAGAGAAAAATCCAACATTGATTCTAGTTGCAGAAACAAACTTTTATTTTTAAATATATATATTGAATTATAGGATTTTATCAAAGTTAAAGTATAGATTGGATGACAGATGTTGTCGACCTGATTGGTTAAGTGTAGATCACACAGATTCCCATAACCTACCTGTTCTGAGCTACCACGATGTACTGCTTGTGAACAGGGTGAACATGAACACAGCAAACCATGTTACTATCAAGGCTATGGAGGGACTCGTGAGATGTTCTGAGTGAAAATAGACACAAAGAAAATACCAAAATTACTTAGGCATTAGTCATAAGCTTTTGACTGGACAAGAATGATACACGGTGGCCAGTCCTTGTACAAAGAAAGATATAAATAATCAATTCATGTGACTTTACCCTGGAGTCCGCCTGTCAATGACGGCAACATCTCCATTCCAGTCCCCGGCAACCAGCGTTGAACAGTCATGTGACAGAAAGTCGAAGGTTTTCAAACCATGCTTGATCCGATATACCTAGAAAAGAGATAATGCAACCAAATAACAAAACTGGGAGTCTAAATTATAAAATGTGTTTTAAATGTCCACTTCTAAATATCTTAATATCTTGTCTATTTGCATGTGCAACTTTTTGGTTTTGAACATCTGGACCAGTCATCAGCACTGGCGTGCAAACTCAGATACGCAAATCCAGATGAATGATGAAAATTCACTTTTACCTGGTTTAGCCTGGAAAAAATTGATTGGTCGTGATTAGTAGAGAAAGAAGGGTGTTCGAATCCACGAAATGTCATGGGAAGGGGGAGATGTGGGAGTAGTTTATTTTCTGTATTTTTCCCCCTTAATGGCGGCTAAACTTGACTGGGGATTGTCCGTTTGGATGTTACATAAATTGCAATATGTAACATGTGTCCTTTATGATATTTCATCATTCATTGAGAGCATTACACAAGCTGAGCGCAAATACTTGATTGTTCTTTAAAAACTCATATGGAAAACCGTATTTTAAAATGTCAACCAACTAAATGGTTCAATGAGGTTGGTTAATTTTTGGTTTTGCGCGAAACCCTACTTCAGATAAGAGACTACTCTATATTCATTGAATCACGCATGGTACCTCATCAAAAACGGCCTTCTTCACATTTGTGCTCCGTATCGTCCCATCACAGCTGAGGGTCAGCAGATCTGTAGGATGTGACCTAGAAAAGGCCATGCAGACCACTGGCTTAGTGTGTGGCTCAAACTGCAACACACTGTTATCACCCATATCAGAGTCCTGAGGAAACAAACAAGTACAGTCAAATTACCACCAACACTTCTACACCCAGCTTTAGTGTGTGTGTGTACAATACTAAGATTACCCACAGGTATCCACAGCCCAACTTCACCGCTGTTGTCCCCAGCTGCCATGAGCAGACGACTGCTACAGGGGTGGAAGGCTGCTGAGAAGATACAGTCATTCATCACCTTAGCTGCTCCTCCAAACTCACTCAGCTCCATGTCCTTCAGATTACTACGGTATCTGGAACATAGAGGATGTTGTCAGCCACCCACAGGATCACACTTTACAAATCTTTACATTTAAAACAATAGGATGTAAAGTACATTTAAAAGCCAAATGGCTATGCTCCCAAATGTCAAACAAAAGTAAAAATATTACAAGCAATAAGCTCACTCGCTCAGAACCATCTCTTCCTCATCTTCATCTTCTTCTTCGTCTTCCTTCTCAACTGAATCCTATGAAATAAAATAAACAACAGTAAATGATCCATAAGAAGAGTGAACTGTAAACCGCTATGAACAGACAGTGAAAAAAGTAGGAGCTATATTCATAGTAAATGTGCAATCTACCATGACTGAGTATTTCCCAACTGGAATTTTTAAAATGAACATATGAAAAGCCAAGTAATATCTTTAAGATATCTTTAAGATAGAGTAAACAGGAATTTGATTTCCACAATAAATAATAATGTGAGGAGAGCTGCGGAACTTGTCCCCTGTTATAACACAGCTATGGTCGATTTGATTGTTCACCTCTGATTTGCGCCTGTATTCGTAGACTTATTTCGGAGGCCATGGGTCTGTCAGTTTTCAGACTAGGCCAGTGGTTTTTAGGTAGTGGTCATTCATGATTGCAATACTGAATTAAATACCTACAGTTTAAATAAACTGTATGTCAACATCCTTGCTCAGAACTACATCCTTACCCAGTCATTAGCATTGCAATCCCAACTCAGTACTTTTCCTTGGTTTAGCTTGATTTAAACAGATTAGACCTACGTTTGTATTAGATGAAAGATGGCTTTAGTTAATGCCTGGCAGAGCCTTACCAAAGAAATTACCCAGTATCTGGTGCAGTCAATGAATCACAAACTTAAAGGTATTGCATGCAATGGATATGCAAACAAATATTAAATATAAGTACTTAATATGAACATTACACTAATATGCCCCAATACTTCAGTTATCCTAAAAGTGGAACTATGTTTAAAAAGTGGACATTTATAAATCGTGCACAAAAATACCAGCTGAGAATATACCTGTAAAATATAGCGTAAATCCCCCTTTTGTTCGACATATCCAATAGCAGTTTTGAAATATATCTCCTTTTACAGTGTCATAATTTCATGAAGTCTTCAGTGTTCTGTGATTATTGGTGTCATAAAAATGTTAGCTATTGTGTTATTGAATTGTATTTCTGAAATTTCAGTGGAAATGTAGTTATTTTCAGCTACTTAGTTAGCACTGTAGCAATTAAAATACAACCCCATATTATTGGCCATAGTTCCAAATAATTGGACGCCTTACTATTGAGTTAAATTAAATTATATTTATTTTTATATAAAACATTTTTTTTATGTAGTTAATGCTACACACCTCTACAATTTCAAGTGTTTCTCAGGTTATGCAGTTTATTACACCATGAATGAAAGAGAATTAACTCACCTCTTTCCATAGCTTGAGAAGCTCACGAGGTAGTCGACTGTCTTCCATATTCAATGCCTCCATTCTGATCGGCCCTTGTGGCTTTCTGGGCTTACATCGCTTTTGAACCTTTAGCAAATAAAATGTGGATTAAAGCAAACAAGGTTCCAATAATAGATGTGGGCTTTAAAGTAGGTGTAGGCCTCTGTCTTTTCGTGCCAGATTCTTTCCAGTACTGTCAAAGTTAGCCATGATTTCCTAACATAATAAGATTCACAACTGCTTAATGACTTACATGTTTAGGTTTATAATATGTTGTGTGTGATTCCAAAGGCGGCTTCTCAGATTCAAACTTCTGGATTCTCAAAGACTTGGTGCGAGGTGGCAGTATCTCAGTCCACTGTACCTTACTGTATTTAGCAAACAAAGAAACAGAAACAATGTCATTTTAAGATGAATACAATTGTTATTAATTTACCAAAACTGCCAGACTAAGCAAAACAAATAAAATAACTACTCAAAAAGGAACTGTAAAAAATGCATTCAACATTTTTTAATTGTCTAGCCATTTTAGGCAGGTCATATGTATCAGTCAGATGATATGACCCCAAGGTTAATGGAACTGCAATAAAGGTAATAAGAAAGCAATCAAATACGCAGGTACTGAAGTTAGTCTTTTTCCTTAGTTTGACAATAAAAAAAAATGTGCAGTCAATGCTAATAACCCCATTTAGTATACAGTTGTGCTCATAAGTTCGCATACCCTGGCAGAAATTGTGCAATTTTGGCATTGATTTTAAAAATATGATCATGCAAAAAAAACTGTCTTTTATTTAAGGAGAGTGATCATATGAAGCCATTTATTATCATAGTTGTTTGGCTCCTTTTGAAATCATAATGATAACAGAAATCACCCAATGGCCCTGATCAAAAGTTTACATACCCTTGAATGTTTGGCCTTGTTACAGACACACAAGGTGACACACACAGGTGGAAATGGCAATTAAAGGTGAATTTCCCACACCTGTGGCTTTTTAAATTGCAATTAGTGTCTGTGTATAAATAGTCAATGAGTTTGTAAGCTCTCACGTGGATGCACTGAGCAGGCTAGATACTGAGCCATGGGGAGCAGAAAAGAACTGTCAAAAGACCTGCGTAACAAGGTAATGGAACTTTATAAAGAGGGAAAAGGATATAAAAAGATATCCAAAGCCTTGCAAATGCCAGTCAGTACTGTTCAATCGCTTATTAAGAAGTGGAAAATTCAGGGATCTCTTGATACCAAGCCAAGGTCAGGTAGACCAAGAAAGATTTCAGCCAAAACTGCCAGAAGAATTGTTCAGGATACAAAGAAAAACCCACAGGTAACCTCAGGAGAAATACAGGCTGCTCTGGAAAAAGATGGTGTGGTTGTTTCAAGCAGCACAATACGACGATACTTGAACAAAAACGAGCTGCATGGTCAAGTTGCCAGAAAGAAGCCTTTACTCCGCCAAAGCCACAAAGAAAGCCTGGTTACAATATGCCCGACAACACCATGACACGCCTCACAGCTTCTGGCACACTGTAATTTGGAGCGACGAGACCAAAATAGAGCTTTATGGTCACAACCATAAGTGACATGTTTGGAGAGGGGTCAACAAGGCCTATAGTGAACAGAATACCATCCCCACTGTGAAGAATGGTGGTGGCTCACTAATGTTTTGCGGGTGTGTGAGCTCTAAAGACACAGCAATCTTGTGCAAATTGCCATGTTTTGTTTTATGAGTATGCCAGTCTGTTATAACCTACAGTTGAATATAAGCAATATGAGCATATAAAAGAAATGTGTTTTGCCTGCTCACTCATGGTTTCTTTAATAATGGTACATATATTACCAATTCTCCAAGGGTATGTCAAATAAAACAACCCTGTTTCCAACAAAGGTGGGACGCTGTGTAAAATGGAAATAAAAACTGAATGCAAAAATGTGCAAATCATTTAAACCCTACATTCAATAGAAAATAGTACAATGACAACATGTGTTGAAACTGAAAAACTTTAATGTTCCTTGAACAATATATGCCCACTTTGAATTTGATACCAGCAACAAGTTTCAAAAAAGCTGGGACAGGGGCAACAAAAGACTGCGCAGGCAAAGAGTGGAACAATTTAAGAATAACGTTTCTCAACGTAAAATTGCAAAGAGTTTGGGGATCTCATAATCTACGGTACATAATATCATAAAAAGATTCAGAGAATCCGGAGAAATCTCTGTATGCAAGAAACAAGGCCGAAAACCAATATTGGATGGCCGTGATCTTCAGGGGCCTCATGTATCAATCGTGCGTACGCACAAATATGTGTGTAAAGCAGTCCGTTTTGACGCAAAGTTTGGCATTTATCAATGTTGAACTTGACGGGAAAGTGTGCGTATCTCTACGCAAATTTCAACCCATGCATATGCACAGCCTAGAGTTTGAATTGAAGTAATACCATGCCATTTCGGAAAAGCTGGTAGAGGAATGTCAACTGAAACACATGGGAAAAATCTTATCAATAGAAATATGAATAGCCTACAGGTATGCGCAAACTGTTTTCTGCAACATTGTAGGCCTACAGGCTATGAATGTAGCAAGCGTCAAAACCCTACAGCCTGTAGCTAAAAAACTGTTTGGATTAATAGGTTGTAAAACGTTGGCCTATCAATGGGCATATCCATACAGTTTGAAAACAGGACAAACAATAGCCCCATGTGCATGTGTGTAAAGCAACAAATTTGACATTGCATATTTTACCATACACTACAATATGCAGATTTAATTAAAGATGCTCACTTTTACAATCTAGTAGAGGTTCTTTGTGTTTTTGAATGAGCTAGCGTTATCACACTTACAATTTGTAATTTGACAAAAGTGACAATACATTTCAGAAATGACTTATTTAAAATTCTCACAGAATAAAAATGAATAGAGCATAAAATAGGTAAGCTAAGTCACCACAAATTTAAATAAAACAACCAATAGGCCTACTCAAATTCATAGTTATAGGCTATAGTTATGCAGCACTAAACGAAAAATGTTTCACTAGAATTTCACTAAAATGGAACAATCATTTTAACACAAGGTGTTTCCAAGAGTCATTGATTTTCAATACAACTTCTGAAATGTTATATAGCCTCTTGGCCACATTCTCTAGGCTACTGTTTCTTTTAACAGATCGTGCATTTGCAAGACCGCCTCCGCTGTACAGCCACAACCCGGTAACCCTACGCACACACATCGCTAGAGCTACAAAGAGGCACGCTCTCATTCATTTCCAACGAGAGCTAGCAAATCACGGCGACAGCGGGCGGAGCTACTCTCGGAGACAATATCTCCCAGCGTAAGTTGAGAAATGTTTAACTTTATGGTAATTTCCAGCGCAAAAACTCACTCGCTATCTAAAAACCATTGACGAGAGAGAAACTTATAATTGAGGTGTCCGGTTTCCCTATTATTTATCGCTTCATACAGAGATATAATTCTAAAAAAATTGGTTGCATGGAAGGTTTAAGAGATCGAAGTAAATTACTATTTGAACATTGACAAATCATTGACTTGGCATCGTCATAATACGTTTTTAGTAGTGGAGTCACGCTTATACTAAATACTTAGTAATATTTGCAGAGACGGATGTTTCCCCTATACTGGTTGACTGGTTGTCGATGGCATATTTCAGGAAGATACGCCCTGCCCGCGCGGGCAGTGTGCACGCTAGGTTCGACTCAGCGACAGGTCGCCAGAGATTGAGCGATTTGCAAGTTGAGCGAGCTGACATTTGAGCGAGCAAGTTGAAGGAGAAACATTTCAATTCGAATTACTTCATTAGTGGCATGGTACGTAGTGTCAACGACAGCTGAGCAAAAGGTCCCGGGTCGAATCTAGATGGTCATTATTTTGTTTCTCATTAAAAACACTATTTATTGTTGTTGAAATAATGTTTAATTTACTACTGAAACAATATAAATTAAACCCTTTTTATCCACACACCTTTATCATCCAAAACATAATGGAGGAATGGTTAAATGAAAAGCAAGCTGTAAAGGCAAGAGAAATGCGGGTTACGAACCCAACATTTTACATTCACTTGTCAATTGGCACACACCAAACTGTTGAGCCACGAAATCTTTTCTAGCAATATGGGAAAATACATCCGTATGAACATTGAACATCTGATTTTTATTCCTAACCGTCAGATGTCACTGTCGAGTAAATGTTTTGAGCGTTTTGCAAAGCTTCGTCACAAATGTTTTTGATTGTCTCAGTGTTTCTGAAAGCATTGTTCTCCCATCACTAGTCTTCACCAGCACTAGGCACACGTCTCTAGGCACACTATTTTACCCCCACCTCTCCCAGATTGCAACATGTATTGATGCATGCCTGGCAGACATCTTTGCTTGAATGTCAGCCCCCTAGCTCAAGCTTAACCTTGACAAGACAGAGCTGCTCTTCCCCCCTGGGGAAGACCTGTCTACCTCAAGACATGGCCATCACGATTGACAATTCCAGTCTCCCCTCCCAGAGTGCAAAGGATATTTGTTAACTTACACAGGAAGCAGCATACGTACTTATCCAGGCAGTTGCCATCTCACAAATGGACTACAGCAACTCACTGTAGGTGGGGATCAAAGATCATCCCATCAAACCACTGCAACTTATCCAGAATGTCATGCATAGTGCATAGTGTCCAGAATAGTGTTCAACTTTTCAAAGTGCTCACATATCACCCTGCCCCTCCACACTCCTCTGGCATCCATCAGACGAAACAAACATATTCAGCAGTAGAAATGTTTAATCTGTCATTACCGGTCCTTCTTGATCAATGTGTTTGTTTCTCGTTTCAAATCCTCCTTGGCCTATTGAAGAAACAATAGCTTATTATTTTCACCAAAAAAGAGTTTAAGAGAACCTTGAATCTCAAAAATCATTTCTTCAACCAACTAACCTCAAGCAGTTTTATGGAGGACAGAAACTCTTGGTTTTGTCTGATGTTGTCCAACCGTTCCAATTCATATCTTGATAGACCTTCAGGTTCTATCTGCAATTTAAAAACAGAATAAATTCAGGTCGACAACAGGTTAACAAAAGTTAATCTTGAAGATTAGATTAACAAGATTTGCTCCCAAAAGGTGGCACACAAATTGGTATATTAGCCAATTTATTATTTTTTTATCTGTCTTCATCTTAAAATTTACCAGCCATGCACAGATCCACAACGTCAAAAGACTTTCACTTAGCCAACTGTAATTCAAGTTGTCAAGTCAAGTTGTCCAAAGCTCTTTATAGCCTGCACAGCACCATTCAGGACTAGGGCTGTAACGATTGTCATTTTAGCTGACGATTAATTGTCGCAGAAATAATTGCGATGAACAATTTAATTGTGTATATTGTAAAAATGTTATGCCACTATTACAGTGTAAGCCTAATAATATTATAAAAATACACGTGGTGGATCCGGAGATGATTCTTCAGATTTGCGGTGTTTGCGCTTTTGAGTGCCACCTTTTGGGAGCAAATCCGGCAATATTTCTCCTACCACTAAATCAATGTTGTTAACAATTGCTGTTCACAAAATGCAACCGCAAAGCAATGACAATGAAATGTTGCTGCGCATCATGGCATTTCACCTCTCGCTCTGCTGCAAATATTATAGCCTAGTTATTTGAAACAGACTTCCTTATGTAGCAAAACGAAATTAAACGTTAAATATGCAAAGGGACAACATATTTCTATACATACACTTTAATATGCATTATCTAATTAGGAAATACTGTTGGAAATGACAAAATTCTACTTAAAATTATTTTACACACACTTGAGTGTTTTTTCTTTTGTCGATTTGATGCAACAGATAAGCGACTGAAACCTGTTTGTCTATTAAATAATAATGTTGCAAAATTACATTACTGTGCATAGCGAAACAATTCTAAAGTAGGTCTAAACACACTGAAATTAGGAAGAAAACGTTCTGCAGAGCTGTCAAACGCTCATCTGCATCCATGCACTAGACATCCTGACTGATGGAAACTGACATAATTTGCATGGTATTTGTTGAGACATTTCTAACATTGGCCTAAAAACCCCTTATTCAGATTGGAAACATGATTTTGGAATCAAAATATTGTGCAAAAAGATTGTTCATAATTAGATTGAGATTTACAACTAGTGCCCTCTCTCGTACAAAAAAGTAAAGTTAATAGAGTAGTCTAAAAAGGGGGAACATTGACTAAAATGTACTCACTTGAAATAAAATGGTCCTTCTCCACTCACATGTCATCAGGAAATAACATTTAAAGGGTGGATCTAAAAATAAAAAAACATAACGGACAAATTCTGTTTTGGGAGCAGTGTGCTATATTAACTAAACCGAGTCAATGAAGCCGTAGCAACTCCTCAGCTTGAAAGCTGTACTGAAGTTAAGAGATGTGTTGGTGTTTACCCTCAGGCTAAGGTAATAGTTCACTAAGTGTGGCTGACAGTCTAACGTATTAAAAGTGAAATAAATGAATTATTGATAAGCCGTTTCTCGTCTGATTTCAATTATTGGGGATTAGGTTTGTGTTCTGAAATCTGAAAGATTCTCTGCTGCATAAATGGGTCAAAATGAGATGAGGTGAGTATGTATCTATGTATATTATGACTTGATATACTGTGTGTAGCGGGTGAGTAATGGCTAGTTAGGGCTGTGTCGGTGCGCTTCTATCGGTTATGTCACTAGCTCTGAGACCTTGAAGTTGTTTCTTAAGGACCACAGCTGTTATAGGGGAACAGTAACTACATTAAGGACATCTGGTTCTTGCCCCGCATGGAGTGGATGGACAGTGGAGAAAGCAATACAGTTTCATATGCAACTTTTTAGTTGGAGCTCCGGCTAAGCAAGGCATTTGATTGGTTTGATGTTGTGTGAGGCAACACTTATCTAGACTGATTCAGTTCTAAAGTAATTTCACCAGGCCTAGCGTAGCATGACCTGGTCAAAGCAGCAAGCCTGTACCAAACTACTGATTCAATCATGCAGATAATAATAAAACCTTGACAGGTCATATTGGTTCACACTTACCTTTCTTTTGGTTTGGTAATTTTCTTTAAAGCTGGGTGTAGGTACCAGCTCCTCATCTAAAGACAATTTCTTGGGGTTGTGCTTCTCTCGGATGCCCATGGCCTTTGAATCCTGCGATTTATTGGAAGAGTAGGCTACATGTAGTAATGACTTAAAAAGCTGTATAGATGTATCATAAACCCAGACATGTGTCAGCTATATTTTACGGCTCATAGTCCTACCATGTTAGAGATCTTCAGGTGCGCACTGGAGACTATGAAATGCTAAAGCAGCTGCTTCTTAATAGGTTTGTTCGTTGCCCCGAAACAGTGCATTTGTAAGGAACAGTAAATCGCCCCATACAGATTATTACATGTAACCTGTCCACATTTGTAATCAGTAACTTTTGGATCACTCACGCAAAGTGATCTACAGCGTATTGAATCGGGGGCTACGGAGGTGTCTCGTAAACAGGGGTGTAGTACAAAATTCTGGGCCCTGTACACAGGTGGTTTCTGAGGGCCCCTTCCCTCTTTATTCAAGATTCAAATATATTCGAGGGCCCCTCTATATATACTTTGTACCCCTTTTCCCCTGGTCCGAAGCCACTGCTCATAAACATAATATTGATGGACGAAGCACATAGTGCCCCTCCAAAACTAAGTTTATTAGATTAGTAGACACTCTCCTGAGTATTTCCTACAATACAATTAGTGAGTGGCCAATGACAGGCTTTGTTTCCGTGCAACGCCAAGCCTGTGGGCCACGGTTGGCCACCCAATTTTAATCTCCCGCGACCTACCTTTGAGTCGGGATCCAGACTTTGAAAACCACAGCTTTACATAACGCTGGTACTGTATACTATTGCAACGCACACGTTCGTTAGGTAACTAGTAAATTCACTACCAATGTCTCAGTCTTGTGTGTTTTGATTAGCATGGAGGTAACTCAAAACTGAAGTAAAGCTTGCATCTGTGAATAACGTTAGTTGCATTATTATAACGATACTGTGTAGTCCTCCAATCTTACCTTCAATATGTTGTGCAACTTCACAAACGCGTTCGTAAGCTTGGGGTCTTCTGGATCCATGAGGCAAAAGGAGTTGCAGATGTTTATCTATTTAAGAGCTGTGTCTGTATTTTCAATTTCTGGACTGCTTTATCCGGAACTAGGTACAATATCGGATGGCTAACGAAAAAAACAAAAGCAAGAGTTTTCCATCTTCTTCAGCAGGGTTTAACCTCGGTAGGCATCCTACGTTATTGGTGTATTACCGCCACCTATTGTGCTGGGGTGAGGGCAGTGACAGGGAGGAAGTTGATCGCTGCCATCTCTGTTTTCCAAGAAACACTGACAAAAGAATGAATACTGTATCTGTTGATGTACTGAATAATAAATCATTTATATCAAATTCCTGTTTCCCCTCTTCTTTCATATATATCCTTAATCTCTCTTTCTCATCCTCACTCGCCCACAATGGATTAACATGTTCCACTGACATAGAAATGAGGGACAGACCTCGCCTAAAAACCGCATACCGCAAGACACAAAAGTGTCACAGGACCGGGACACCCCTATCTGGTCCAGACAACGTAGAGGCACAGCAGTACAGAACCCGCTGGTCGGTGGTGTCAAAGGGAGCCGCATGGAGTGGTCAGTGAGCATGACTAGACATTGCTATGACGATTCCCACATGGCATGCCGAGATGACGGAAATGGGAGATGACGTGGCACCTGAGCTTTGCTCAGTGGTAGCCCACGGCCTGAGAGGGAAGCCCTGGTAAGGGCCAGACTGACAGGAGTAACTCTCGGGGACAAGGGTACAGGATTTGACCTTAGGATAGAGACAATAAGTCCTGCCAGATCACCAGGTGCCGAGTAGATTCGTTGGGCAGACGGACACACTGGAAGCATAGCTCCTTGGGTCAGTGGGGAACAGCAAGGAGGGACAGACTCCTTACTGTTT
Organism: Esox masquinongy; assembly: GCA_016801175.1. Classification (NCBI taxonomy): domain Eukaryota; kingdom Metazoa; phylum Chordata; class Actinopteri; order Esociformes; family Esocidae; genus Esox; species Esox masquinongy. The sequence continues at coordinate 36,673 of JACXGI010002516.1, read as the reverse complement.
TTAGGGTGAATACAGGACAACATTTCAATAGATTTTAAGGTGTCAGTTGCTGAATAAGAAAATACTATTTAGGACAGATGTAAAGGGAAACCAACAGATGTGAAGGAAACACAATTTTGTTTTATGTTGACAACAAAATCAGCTGCAAACAACAGCTTGAAATTCAAAATATGTCCTAAATAAATAGAGATTAATTAAAGGACTAGTAATACTAAACAATTGCTTGTGTTATGAATTTATTTTTTCCTTTTTTTTACACATAAAACAAATGGTAGATGAATACATCTCATTTTAGGTTAGTCATCCTCTTTCATGAGTCCCAGTTGTACAGTATTTAACATACTCAAATACCTGGCTTGGGAGTCCCTTAAAACAGATCAATTTCAGCACGTAATAATTGTGTTTTTTAGACAGATAACTACCATGAGATATAGAAGTCACAGGCAAGAGGCATATGCTCATGTGATTTTAAGATCATAGGCTAAGAAACCCCATTCATCCGTGTTTAAGTATTGTCCCACAGTCCATTAGTTGTTCATCATCTGTTCAAATTGTAAAATACAGAATTTAAATACTATACAGAAACATATTTCTTTCTATAACTATTCCTAAGAAACCATTCAGGGGAACATAATTGTGTGACCCCCTCCAAAATAGGGTAAAACATAGTTTAACACAGTAGAAAATAGATGTGGCATACTTCTCACCAGAAGTTGTACTTTTCCAGAAGCCACAGCTGTCACAGAGTCCAGGTGGCTTGTATGGAAAAGGTCCAACAACTTTTAAGGAAACACCAATAGAACACTCATTGACAACATGACATCTACACAGAACACTTATAGATAGCCAATGTTATTTTTTTACAGCTATCCAAAGAAGAGAACCATCAAAAAAGCATGGTCATATTGTTGTGAATATGTTTAGCCTCCAGGGAAATGTACTGCCTGGAATTTGATGACAGACACATTGTTTCTTCCTTCAGTCCACAGAATCAGGATATGGCCCATCATAGCTGCTGATGTTATTCCTTTTACTGGCAGAGCCATTCTAATCAAGGTAAGCAAATTAAATATTGATTAAGCAATATTATATCTGGGGTACTCATAGTCTATGTTAAACCACATTATGTAATGTTAGTAATTATATTTCATACCTGAAGTTCAGTCAGGAGGAAAGTTGTTCTAAACTCGGCAAAGCTGATGTCAGAAAACATATTCAATCTCACTAGAAAACAAGTTATGTACTTCATATAACATTATACACTGGAAGTTATGTTATGATTAGGGAGTCAGAAGAAATTAAAACAATTGCAAAAACATACATATCCCACTTGGGAATGTGTGCTTCTCAACATATAGTTGGTTCTGTATTTCTCTTGTGCCCAGTAAAGATGTGTAGGCAATGCTTACATATACATATACTTATTATCCTTTAATAACATGTACTGTATGTCTACAGTACAAATCAAATATGACAACCTGTTTTTGACAGGAAAATCTATCTATGGTCAGTCCTTAAAGATACAGCCTGGGACTTTTGCAGCTGGATGTGTTTACAGTCTGTAGGTAGAATCACTTTAATACATCAGTTAGCAATGCAATTCCAAATTTGAAAATGAGTGGTTTTGATGATGTGAGGAACCAACTTGAGGAACTGTAGTTCTGGGCTGATTCCTCACCGTTCTCATGATCATTGCAACTCCACGAGGTGAGATCTTGCATGGAGCCCCAGACCGAGAGAGATTGACAGTTCTTTTGTGTTTCTTCCATTTGCGAATAATCGCACCAACTGTTGTCACCTTCTCACCAAGCTGCTTGGCGATGGTCTTGTAGCCCATTCCAGCCTTGTGTAGGTCTACAATCTTGTCCCTGATATCCTTGGACAGCTCTTTGGTCTTGGCCATGGTGGAGAGTTTGGAATCTGATTGATTGATTGCTTCTGTGGACAGGTGTCTTTTATACAGGTAACAAGCTGAGATTAGGAGCACTCCCTTTAAGAGTGTGCTCCTAATCTCAGCTCATTGCTGAGGTAGTGCGACATGAAGGGCAGTTGGGATAGGGCTGGGATCTGGCTGGGATGCGGCTGGGATATGGCTGGGATACGGCTGGGATACGGCTGGGATGCGGCTGGGATATGGCTGGGATATGATTGGGATATGGCTGGGATACGGCTGGGCCTCTGGCCTGCTCATCCTACTTTGTTGGGGCCCAGAGCCTCTTATGGAGTATGGCTGGGGGACAGTGCCTCATGTACATGTAAATGTTACATTTAAAAAAAGATCTCAGTCTTCAAGCCTTTGCATTTTAATTGGTTGCTCATTTCCTATTAGTGAAATACATGTTGTTTACACTGAACTTGGAGGTTTGTTGTGTCATATGCATCATACTGCAAAGAGGTCTATTGGACTTGATCAAAACAATGGGAAAGATACTGTAGGGGAAAGATGTAGAATCTTCCCTTTAGCTTGGCAGTTACTTTCAAACCTAAAAGGACATTTTCTAAATGTTATCCCGCAAAATACAGTATCTAGCAACTATTAAATAAGTAATCAGATGACTAGTCAGTTTCAAAGAAAACATGATAAATGGCTTGTCATAGTGGACCTGTTACGATTAATGTATATTGTTAGATTTGATCAATATTGACTTTATGTTTCACTCTGATTCTGCTGCATCTTTCAAGAAAACCACAAGACAATTGGTAGGTCTTCTGACTTCATCACACTCTCTCATCTGATTGGTCAGACCTTGTTTGTGTTACATCTAGTGATGACTCCACAAAGGTTTACTATTGTATGTAGTTTAGAATCTATTCTGCTGCATTAACTTTTATATGTATGAATGTCTGAATGTGTTAAACAGTATCTCTCTTAAGTGTGTGTGTGTGTGTGTGTGTGTGCGTGTGTATGTGTGTGTGTGTGTGTGTGTGTATGTGTGTGTGTGTGTGTGTGTGTGTGTTAGGATAAATTATGAAGATTTAAAAGATGAGACATTCTTCCTTGCAGGATTTTTATGAATTGATCATTATTAGTATTAATGTTAACGTGATGTTTAGCTTAATTGGTTTCAGCTTTTTCTGACTGTCCAGAAGAGGACAGCGTGCTCCTTCTAAACTAGAGCCTGCTATGAGAGACCAGACTTTTAGGTGGCAGTATAACAGCAAAACCGATATGATGGCACTGAAAAGAGCTAGACTGTCTCCTGCAACCAAGCCACTACCACTGATTTATACATACTAATGTTGTCCTCTGTCTAAGCTGGGATGTGGAAGGTAATTGTGTTTAAGCAAAACCCTATCGATAGCCAGTCATTATCACCGCCTAGATAAGCTGAACAATTCTCCTAAGCTTATGGACCACAAAGCACAATGACCTGTTTTTCCATCCCTATATCCCACCTATTGAACATGCTAGAACAATGGAGATTCATCCAACAACATCCAGAATATCAATACTTATATTTTATTGATCCCCAAGGGAAAATAAGGGTCGCTGCCAGGATCGTCACACACACACAGCTGGGTATGGTTCACAGGATAGTCATTAGATCAGAGTTTTTTTTTCTCCCTCAACACGATAGTTCCTGCTTGACCTCACAATGTAATTTTTTATCGCTCAATGTGTGTGTGTGTGTCTGTGTCTGTGACAGGTAACAGGGTTTATATTAATGAAGGAGAGATGAGGCCAAGGGGGAAATAACACTGTGAATCAGTCGGCCCAGCTCAGCCCATCCCTCTCTTTTTGTCGTTCTTTTTTTCATTCTTTCTTTCTCTCTATCTGTCTCTCCCTATCTTTCTTTTCATGTCTCTTGCTCGGTCTCTCACAAGCACACTCTCATTCGTTCCTTCACCCTCTCTCTGTCTCTCTTTTTTCGTATTCCCCCCATCCTGATTTTTCTCCAGGACAGTGGTTTCAAACTCTGGTTCTCGAGTACTACCCAAAGCACACATTTCTATTGTATCCCCGGACGAGCGCACCTGATTCAACTGGTCATCTAATTATCAGGCCCTTAATGAGTTGTTTTCCAGGGTTACAGCAAAACTTTGCAGTGTTTGGGGTAGCTGGCTACATTGCTCCAGGATAGTCAGTACATACTTGCTATGCTCCTATTTGTGCCTTACTAAAGGACAGCCAGTCATCAGCCAGTCATCAGTAATCTAATTCCCAGACACTTCTGCCCAAATTCACTGCAGCTGTGGTACAGTCCGACTTCGGATGTGGCCGTCGTAGCCTATAAGAATGCCGCCAGAGATCGACAGCTCGATAGCTATTGGCTCAATATGTAAAACTTAAATAACCAATCTCCCTCCACACCCTCCCCAGTATATGTCTCGTATGCTGCTGTATGGCTGTTGGATGAACTTAAAAAAAAAAAAAATTTTCATTAGTAAAGTTCCTCCCACCAGCCCAACTTCGAATGGAAGTTGTTCCAGGCTCGTATGCGTTGTGCGAAATAGCCTGGGAACAAATTTAATCAATGACCAACATACTGAGACAGGGAGGGTATTGACTGAGGTCTAAGACTTTAATCACACAGCATTTCCCGTGGAGTGTTCTTCATTTCTTTTCTTTAATCCCAGTTTACTGAGGGAAGGAATGAGGTGTGACACTAATATGATGTAAAACAGCAAATTGAAAAAGTTAATTAAACCCTAATCAATGGATTTCACATGGCTGTGAATACAGATATATGCATCTGTTGGTTCCCATTAATCCATAGCTTGGGTGACATGTATGCAGGCCATGGAAGACCTTGGATGTTTTCAGCTTCCCGGAGCTGTTGTTCACTTCCTTGCATGGGATGAACATGGATCTGTGTAATAGTATAATGCTGAATCATGAGGTGATGACAGCAGAAGTTGAGATTTAGACCTGGCCTAGTATGGTTAAACCAGGTCTGTGGTTGTGAAGTTGTTTGGACGTACTACCAAATTCTCTGAAATTATGTTGGAGAGGGCTTAAGGTAGAGAAATGGACATTGAATTCTCTGGCAATACATCTGGTTCACATTCTTGCGGTCAGCATGTCAATTGCACACTCGCTGAAAACTTAAGACATCTGTTGTCTGTTGTGTTGAACCTGATCAGGATGTTTAATAAGCTTCTTGAAATGCTTGCCCGGTGCTAAAGTATGGATTATCTTGGCAAAGGGAAAATACTCCACAACAGGGATGTAAACCAATTTGTGCGCAAAATGTGAGAGAAATAAGCTTTTTGTTTGTATTGGACATTTCAGGGACTTTCAACTCTCAGCTTTTTTCATCTAATGACGTATATCTTTTTCTTCAGTTTAGGTTAACTCTCATGAGGCCATGTCAGAGGTCCACTGATTCAAGTGGATCAAAGGTAGATGCACATTGCTCATCAAAACCATCGCCTAATAGTATGTTTGGGCACTAGGTCTAGAAATCTGCCTAAGGCAATGCACATCCTTCAGAAATCGTATAGCTACACAAGTGTTGCATCAAGGTAGAGAGTAAACCAGTCAGTTCAAACAGATCCTGCAGGAACAAGAGGATGTCCCCGGTGGGATTTGGGAAGGAACCATACCTCTGTTTTGGCACCACGTTATGAATGCCTGACATTTGTATGTAGAGACTCCTCATCAAGGGTCTCCCAAGCTGATTGGATGGTTGGCTGTGACATCAGAAGGCAACCTTCTCACCCTCAGGACATCATCAACCCCAGGACGCACAGGCAGATGTGGCGCTGTACTGAACTGCCTTGACTTGAATTAAGCTGCGTAAAGGTGAAAGATTTTCCACCTGCTCTGTTATGAATATGTTTCTAGACAGAGTCCAGCTCTAAACATAGAATGAAAACGTGCTGACATGGGGAGTCAGTCAACTTTCCGCTTCATTCCCGAAGTGTCGCAGAGCACCTCCTCCCTCAACTCTGCCACCAGAAGCCATTTGTCCAAATTATGCCAACACGCTGAGCCCTTTGCACTTCAAAGATGCCTTTTGGAAGAAACTTGAAGAGAAAAAAAAGGCTGAAGAGGAAAACCATACGAGAACTTGGCAGTAGCTGCTAAATGTAACCTCAGGAATTTTCTGTGTGTGGGGGGGTATCTGGTCATAAAAACATAAATCCTTAAAAAATGGCCAATGTGAGCTTGTTTTTTCTTTCAGTTTTCATGTAAATAAGGGGACTTAATTTGTGCTTAAAATTTCTAAATATAACGGTAGTGCTTAACCAACTGTTGTCTACAGCTGACAGATGGTATGATACTTCAACCCGGCTGAAAAGTCATCTTTCATTTATTCTCGTTAGCCATCTTACTGGCAGCATGTGAGCCAGGCTTTAAAGGCTGAATAATAGCCAACAGTGCCATAATCCAGCTCAGGCACCTGCCTGACCGACACTTCATCCAGCCTCAACTAAAACGCCAAGCCAATCTTTGCAAAAGCTTTACACCAGCTGATTTGTAAACCCACGTAAGTAGTAGCCATCGTCCGCAACCATGTCATTAACCTCTTGTTAGTCAGATGAAACAAATGAGAGAATAGTTTGTTTGCAAAGAAACACAATACATGCAAACCCTATGACAGGGGTCGGCAGCAGGTGGTCCACAAGCCAGGCTCGCCTGCTGGCAATTTGTTTTGCCCCACCCAAGTATTTTGGTAAAAGAAATTCAAAATATATTCAGTGCATTCGCAGAGTATTCAGTCCCCTTCACTTTCCCCACATTTTGTTAAGTTACAGCCTTATTCTAAAATGGACTAAATTGATGATGCCCTAATCAACCTAAACACAATATGCCATTATGACCAAGCAAAAACAGGTTTTCAGAAATATTTGCAAATTATTTAAAAGAATTCCAGAAATATCACATTAATATATGTATTCAGACGCAGTACTTTATTGAAACACCATCAGGCAACAATAACAGTCTTCCTTGGTATAAAACGTGGCAAACGTGTTATGGAGTTTCTCCCGTTCTTCTCTGCAGATCCTCTCAAGCGCCGACAGGTTGTATGGGGAGCATTGCTCCACAGCCATTTATAGGTCTTCATGTTTTTTTAGGTTCAAGTCCTGGCTTTGGCTTGGCCCCTCAAGGACATTCACAGACTTGTCCCAAAGCCACACCTGCATTGTCTTGGCTGTGTGTATAGAGTCGTTGTCCTGTTAGAAGGCGATCCTTCACCCCAGCCTGAGGTCCTTAGTATACTGGAGCAGGTTGTCAATAAGGATCTGTCGGTACCTTATTCCATTCCCTCGATCCTAGACTCCCAGGCCCAGAGTCTGAAAACCAGACTCACGGCATTATGCTGCCACCACCATGCTTCATCCTAGGGATGGTATTGGTTAGGTGATGTTTTCCTTAGTATTCAGGCCAAAGAGTTCGATCTTGGATTCATTAGACATGAGGAACTTGTTTCTCATGGTCTGGTGCCTTTTGGCAAACTGCAAGCAGGCATGTGTCATGTGTCTATAAATGAGGAGTGGCTTCCATCTGGGTGTGTAATAGTGATTAAATTATTATGTTAAATTACAGTAAATGAATATATTATGTACTAATATGTGTTACCTCATTTTGTAATTTAGGCTATTAATTGTGGTGTTATTTATTGTCTGGACCAGGTTGTATTATTTTGCCTGAGGCCAAACCAAGTTGCCGACACCGGTCCTATGGTCTGCTTTTTGAAACAGGTTTAGTGGTTGCCATTATTGCTTTGTTTGCCAATCATTGTTTTAAGCAACAGTTAGCCAGGCTGAACAAGTGAGAGAATTTTCTGCAAAGATACATTTCACAAACAAAACGTCCATAAGAAAACAAAATTCCCCAAAGCGTTCAGTTAAATTGCAGCTAGGCTTGCCAATATCAATTTTTTTCCCTTCTAGATTTCAAGATTTGTGAATCATACTGCTCAGAGTGATGAAACAGCAGTGAATCAGAGAGGTGAAAGCGGCAAAGACCTCCTCTCACCTGGCCCTGTTCAATGCATGACTGTATAAGTTGTTCAGTGAATTAAAGTAATTAAGTGTTAACCAATAACTGCTTTACTCAGTAAAATGCCAAAAGTGCACCAGAGGTTGTTAAGCTTTTCTGCTCCAACTGATCATCAGCAAATCATCAGGCTTTAGTGGTGGCATGTGGGTGTTGGGTAGTTTTGTGCGCGCATGTGTGTAGGACAAGCATGTATACGTGACGTGTTCGATGTGCATCTGCAAGTGAATGTTGACGCCTGTGTGTTGAGTACGGCTGCCTGGTTGTGTGTGACTGATGAAGGAGATTTATTTCCACATCACTGAATGGTACAGGCTGACTCTCTGAAGGCAGCCTGACCCACTTTCACCAACACTCGTAGCGCGCGTGTGTGCGTGTGTGTGTGTGTGTGTGTGTGTGTGTGTGAGAGAGAGAGACACAGAGAGAGAATGAGAGACAGAGAGAGTGAAAGAGAGTGTGTGATGAGCAACTACCATCACATAGCTGTTGTTATTGAGGAGCAGAGATGGAGGGAGACAGAGGGAGAAGCAAAAAGAGACATTGAGAAAGAGAGAGATGTTGAGAGGCGGAAGAGAGAAAGACGGATTGAAATCGAAAGTGAACAAGACAGTGAATGAGGGGTGAGAGAGATGAGTTGGGGTTAAGGCGTTTGGTTTAGTGGTTTGTGGGCTGTCCTGTTTTTATTGTGCTCTACTTGCAGTCCTATATTTATTTCATTGCTGCAGGCAAGTCGTTCACTGAGCCTCTATCAAAGACAGGGCCATTTAAAAGAGATAGGGTTACAAGCCCGTTCACTGGGCCTCTATCAAAGACAGGGCCATTTAAAAGAGATAGGGTTACAAGCAGTTCACTGGGCCTCTATCAAAGACAGGGCCATTTAAAAGAGATAGGGTTACAAGCCCGTTCACTGGGCCTCTATCAAAGACAGGGCCATTTAAAAGAGATAGGGTTACAAGCCCGTTCACTGGGCCTCTATCAAAGACAGGGCTATTTAGAAGAGATAGGGTTACAAGCCTCAGCAGGTCTTCATCTCCAGGTTGTGGGTTGTAGGTGTTATGTGTACCCTTAGGTATCCTCACATAGTCTTTAAAAAGGTCACTTTTGAATTGTACACTTGATGTTTGGACTTAAAAAAAGTATAGTGTGTGTGTATACGTGTAAATCTGTGTGGTTATGTGCGTGTGTGTGTGTGTGTGTGTGTGTGTGTGTGTCTTTGCCGTATCATCCCCTCATATTATGCCCGAACAGCCTTGGTTATCAGTGCGAACTTGCGAAGCTGATATTAGCGAGACAGGGCCATGTTAACAGGCTGTCAGTGCCTGGCCTTCAAACTGCATTCCTACATAAGTCAAGGGCAAAGTTGCTGGCAAGATAATGTGGCGTGTCAGCAGTCTTGGGCAGCCTAGCTGTGTAGCTGCAACCCTAGATCTTGTCACGGAGAACAGAAAAACATAAAGTCCTTTATCAATTGTTTATTTCATTTGTGGGCTCAAATGAAGTATTGAAAAGGTGTGCGTGTCAGTCAGTGTAATTCTTACTGAAGTCCTCTCAGCAGATGAAACATAATGTGATCATCATTGCAATACATGTGTATACTTTGACTGTACTATACCGTGAAAGACAGCGATGCCCCAAGAATGGTTTCGGGTGTGACGTGTGATATTGTAGTATTTATTCTTTATGTTGTTTATGTAGTACATCCACCTCTTGTGCTTTCTTTGCTCACCCAGACCTTCTCTCACTCTCGTCCTTTTGTTCCATCTGCTTCATTCACCCCTACTCACCCCTCTCCCCTCTTTCAGCTCGCCCCTCTCCCCAGCCTCTCACCCGCCCTTCAACCTGTGTCACCTTTCTCTCCTTTAGATCATCCCTCGCTCCTCTGCCTCTCAAGCTCACCACCCTCTCATCTCTTTCTCCCTTCCAGTCCCACTGGACTGTTACATTTTTTCTGAGAGGAATGAAAACCAAGTGGCTGCATTACATTGGCTTTGTTCACATTCCCTTTGACTCAGCATGTGATAGTTGTACGTACTCAAACACATCTAGGAGGCAGATCTGCCCTGAAGGCAGAAATTAATATGGTGTATCCATAGCCTGGTATACTCGTAGGCCACATCTTACTGTTTTTCTGAAATACATCTCAATCTCTTTCTATTTCTGAAATAGCCTGGTGTACTCATTACCCAGGTGTTGCCATTGCTCAACTGACCACATTAGAAGGTAGGACAAAGAGCAGTTGTGAGGTATGTGCAGTCGTGTTATCACACTCGACATAACTCGCATACAAACTTATGCATTCATGCTCACAAATACCAACGCATACACACGCACACTCAGACAGACAGACAGACAGACAGACAGACACACACACACACACACACACACACACACACACACACACGTGTGCTTTAATGCAGACATTGTGGCTCTTACAGTTCACAGAGCCCACCTGGTTCCCTCTCTGTCTCTGGGTGTCAGACAGGACAACCTTGTCTCATAGTGCTCTAGTGACTGCTTGTGATAGACTGGGCACCAGCGAGCGCAATCGTGGGTGTTGGCTGTGCATTTATGTAGGGTTTCAATGGGGTACTTGTCCAATTAGGTGAAATCTTACTTTGCAAGTAGACCCCACAACTCTCCAATAAAGTTCAACTGGTTAAATTACACATTTAAAACATTTTAGCTAAACATTTTGTCTTTTACTCAAAACATTTAGCCTATTAAGGAAGTTTAGAACTCTAATATTACTAGTTTGTCTGTGACCATCAGACAAAGGCATGACATTGAATGCTAAGGGAAAGGTTCGATATTTGTAATCAAATATTCTACTACGCTCTGGCCAAGAGGTAAGCAATAGGTAAATCTTCCCAGAGCCCCTCATAACTTGACATTGACAAAGTACAGACCCTAGCACAGATCTGTTTTGGTCGATGGTGAAGTTATGATGGAGACAGAAAAAATAGTAGTTCATTCCAAAACAGTAACTACTGAGATGTTTTAATTTAAGTAATTCAACAACTTTCAGCGGTGTGTATCGATGTATTGGAGGAATGGTTTAATCTTACTCAATCCTGTGGATTTTTTTGGTCCTGTAAGGGCATCAGCACAGTGTTTTCCCATATTATTGCATATTTGTCACACTGAACGGTTTCAGATCTTCATAAAATTGTAATTCAAGATGAAGAGAATCCAAGTAAAAACAAATTCTGTGTTTTCATTATAGTTTTATTTTTTGAAGGAAAAATGTTACCTAACACCAACTGACCGTGTGAAAAAGTGATTGCCCACTTAGTTACTCAATCAATCCATTAACCAAATTCAATTGATCATTGGATTCCATTAGAGCAGACACACCCAGGCTTGATTATTGCTAGCCCTGTTAAATGTTTTTTATATATATATCAGTCTGGAAAGGTGTTGGGTGATGTTTTCCCTCAAAAGCTAAAACAATAATTTAAACATGGAATTGTGTGTTTTCTCTTCATCTTATATTACATTTTGTATGCAGAACTGAAAACATTGAGAGTGACAAATATGCAATAACAGAGGAAATCAAAAAGGGTGCAAATACTTTTTCACAGCACTGTAGCTGGACCTTCTGTAGGCCACATAGAGTGGAGGTGGGCCAGATATGGGCCTAGCTGTGTGGCCACATAGAGGAGAGGTGGGCCGGATATGGGCCTAGCTGTGTGGCCACATAGAGGAGAGGCGGGCCAGATATGGACCTGCTGTGCTAATGAAGGTTTCCATGGGGTGCGTTGGGTCTGGTTGTACTTTGATGGGACCTGGGGCGTTTTGGTGATGCAGTGGCCTGGCGGGGGTGTCTTGTTGGTGAGGTGGTTTAGTAGGGATATTTGGGTGGTGCTCTGTCTAATGCCCTGTGTGGTGTTTGTCTATCAAATACCTCATCCTTTAGCATCTTAATCTTCAGGTGTGAGCGGTCGTTCGGGGACTCCGGTGGTTGTTGGTTGGTGAAAAAGTTGGACACTTCCAGCGATGTCAGCATTTACTTTCTGAATGTTACACTGGGAGTCATGGCTGCATGTCAGGTGAAATCAGTGAAGTATCTGTGGAGGATAACCGGTTTGTAACAGTCCTGTTGCAGGAGCTGTCATCAGTTACCTCAGTTTGTTGATAAATGTTTTCATCATTCTGATTTTATTTTGGATAGAAATGCCCCGAAATTGGTAGAAAGCCCCCCTTCTCTACCTCAGTGGCCGTCCTGATATGGTTACCATTTGATCTTTGAGTTGAGTATTGTGCTCAAGGCCTAGATCTAACTCTAAGCCTAGGTTCACTCAACATAACTATGCAGTGAGAAGCGTTAATTCTCCCAAACACTAATGATGTTCAGTAGAGTAGTTGTGAGCAAGCCATCCCAGGAGACATTTCTCAGCCTCTCCCTTTGACAGCTTTGCTTCAGCAATGACAACCACTGCAGATAACTCACCTATGCATTAAGCTCGGCAGCCATTTTCTAGCTGGGTTCCTGCACGTTATTGTCATTCGTCACGGCAAATCATGCAAGGAAACCCTGTCTTGGGTGTTTATTATGTCTGAAATGTAAGGCCATAAAAGCTGACAGCTCTGTCATTCAACACTCCTAATGACGCAGTTACACCAGAACACTGCTTTGTAACGACCGCAACGCTCAACACTCCATGACGCGATGTGAATTTACCGGTTATAACAGCCTCAAGTGATAAGTGTTACTTATATACCTTGCACCTTGTGTAGATAAACAGCATCTAACCTTGTTTTACAGGCAAGAAGGTTGGATAAAACAAATATACTTTATCAGATAAAACACCATACATAAAGTGGGTGAAGCTTTTAGCAATACTGGCTATGGCTATGTTACCTCTCCGGCAGGAGGGAATACATAGCAACGTATCCTTCTTGGCGTCTAATTCAATGAAACATTCAAAAACAAAAATTACTCACGTGTATTCTGGTTCTGACCACACCCATCAGATTTCATGAGACCAATCAGACGTGCCTGAATGTGTTTCCCTACTGTATGGGCTGGGAAGCTTAATATCCCCACACTCTTTGTGGAGAAGAAATGAATGTCCGTAGGAGTGGTATATGATTCTAGGATGGAGTCAGGTCTGCTAGGCAAATGTCTAATGTTTCCATCCTAAAAGGAACTCCATATCCTATATAGTGAACTGCTACTGGTCAACGGAGTACCATTATATAGGATGTAATTTGGGATGCATTCAGTATCTTTGGATTCTCCTACCGGGTAGTCACTGCCCATCCTATCTCTGGACTCCTCTATTGGATAGTCACTGCCCATCCTATCTCTGGAATCCCTTATTGGGTAGTCACTGCCCATCCTATCTCT
>JACXGI010002516.1:0-23275 GCA_016801175.1 Esox masquinongy | reverse complement strand
GATAGTCACTGCCCATCCTATCTCTGGAATCCCTTATTGGGTAGTCACTGCCCATCCTATCTCTTCATTTTCCTGAAGCACTGATAGGCAAACTAATACCTGTAGGCCAAATCTGGTTGTTGAGCCGATTCAATCTGGCCTGGAGTAGGTTTTTAGGATAAAATAAAATATATTTTGTCAGGTAAAAAATGCTCCATCCACATCTTAATTGTCTATAACTAATTCAAAATGATGTCAAACATTTTTTATGGATCTATACAGTACATATTTAACTGCAATTTCTAATATACTTCATAAATACATTGTGCATATAAAATATGATAGTAGTAGAGGTCTATTGATTCTTTTGTCCTATGGTGAACGGTTTTTGGACCGCTGAATGCAAAAAATGTGGTGCTAAGACATTGGACTGTAAAGACAGGGTTTTTCCAGATGAAAATAGGATGTGGTTCAAAGACAGTATAGAAATATTTGGTGTTCTAGAATTGTGTCTTATTGTCTAATTATTCCCTGCAGGCTATTCGGTGATGATTAGCTGAATAAAACCAACCCTGATAGCGTGACCAATATAACAACAGACCACACACAAACACACACACACACACGGTAGTCCATCCATCCTTGTAGGAAACAGAGACAGGGCCATGTTCCCTATTCCCTAGCCCTAAACCTAGTCCTAACCTTAACCTAACCCCCAACTCTAAACGTAACCTAAAAAACCAAACTTAACACAACCTACACATAATGTCTAACACTAAACCTAACCGGTAGAGCCTAAACCTAAATGTAACCTCAATTATAACATTGTTCCCCAATTGTACTTGTTTCTCTAAACTTAACCCCTAAACTGGACCCCTAAAAACACTTGTGGGGACAGATCTTTCAGGTTTTACTATGTTAACATTTATGTATAGACTCGAATCACACACACAAGCACACTTGCCATATCTCTTTTCTTTGGCAATTGAACAGAACAGCAAGATGAATACATCAAAACAAACAACAACACAGAAACATTTTGCATGCAGCCACCCGTCCAGACACACACACGCACGCGCACATGCGCGCGCGCGCACACACATCTAGAGCCCCGTAGTGCCATTGTTCTAGTGAGTAGTCAGCTGGCCTTTTCCATTGCACTACAACAGATGGCCAGTGTCTAGAGAGTGTAGCTAGCAATGCCACACCACACTCACCTGATTGATGTTGGGTCCGGGGGTGCACGCGCATGTGTGTGGGTGAGCACTGATTATGCAGGCATCTTTCAGGGCCCTGAGCCGCACCATAAAGGCTATTAGGGGGCCATTCTACACCGCTACCTCTTTCCAGGACAGATGAGAGTTTAACTGCTATGCTGGAATCCAATCCCACACCACAATCCCATTGTGTTAAAACAAGGCATTTTCACTGAGCTTATTGAAATTGTATATTGTATACATATCTATACTTTGTGTATACAACAAAATTTCCCAAAGTCCTCGTCTCCCCCCAGATGTTTTTTGTTTTCACTTTAAACCAGCACTCCTCCTTCATTTGGTCAACTTCTTATCACTTTTAACTAATATAACCAGGTGTATACGGATTCACCGAGGTGACATGAAGAGAACTAAATATTTTCAACCCTCAAAATAAATGTTGAGGGAACTCAATAATTATTTAGTTCCTTTAAAATGTACTTTGAGGACTCAAAATGAATAAATTCTTATTGCCACCTCTGTGACCACAGATAATATAAGAGATGCGTCATGCCTAAGAACAACTCCTAGCTGTGAATACCACTATATACCACACCCCCTCATGCCTAATTATTAAATTAAACCACAGCTTTCAGATAATCTGCATTCAGGGTTCAAACCATCTGCCTTATAACGTACTATAAAGAGGTCTCTGCTTCCACCTGCATTCTATTTCTTTTGAATCTAGGAATAAATGGCAAATTATTTATAATTGCAGGTCTGCAATGCTTTTACTTTCAGACACTCAGTTCACTATAGCATTTTTTGATGATGCCAATCCTTTTCCCGAGTGGAGAACTGTACAATACAGATGTTAACAGAGATCAGGGATAAAGGGCTATGAACAACAGTTGAGATTGGCCAATGTGAAGATAACAGGAAAATGTCATACAATGCTTTCGCAATTTGAAATATACATCAATGCAGTCACAATAAATAGCATTCATTATATATGGTTTGAAGGGTTCTCTAGGTATACAGCTCCAGAAAAAATTAAGAGACCACTGCACCTTTTTCTTTCCTATCCAAAAAAGTCAAAAAGGAAGGTTTTGAGTGAGGAACAGAAGCGTTCAATTTGCAGTGGTCTCTTAATTCTCTGTTCCTCACTCAAAACCTTCCTTTTCAACTTTTTTGGAAAGGAAAGAAAAAGGTGTAGTGGTCTCATAATTTATTCCGGGGCTGTATATAGGTTTCAGAATTCAGTATTTTGGCAACAGGTATTTAACTATCTATACCTCATCTGAAAGACTCCTTCATAGATTAATTGAAATGGAAGCATATACATTAGTTCTGTATGTGAGAGTTTCTATATAAGTGTTTACTGTGAATGTATATGGGTAACCCAATACTGCATCACAACCTATAATCTGTGTGTCGTAATTGTGTGGCAGTCTGCACTAAATTGCCAAGGTATACCACATTTAATAACAACATGAGAATCTCAGATAAAAACTAAAACATAAAATACATTTTGTTGAGGGTGGGTGCTTTGGGAGAAAGGCAAATAATTCAAAGAGAAATACATTTTATTTCTCATAAATGTAATTACGAACTGTACATTTCAATTCCAATTAATGTTTATCCTAAGGATTCACAAAATGCACTAGGATAAAACCCTCAATTCAACATCTGTATTATGTAATACTACTGAGACTAAGATTGCAGGGAGACAGTTTACTTAGGAGGCCTACTGAAACCTGTAGGAAGGTGTGCCAAGGGAGAAGCAGACAACATCTTTAGTGAACTATAGTGCAAATTAAACAAAGGCCATTTGGCAAAGACTAACATCATACCATGTCCTGCTCTCCCACAGCATGCCAACCTTCAGACAACAAGAGAAAATATGACAATGAAAACAAACACTCCATATTATAAAGGCCTAGCCGCGACCTTGATTGGGATAACCTGCACCTGACAGGTGAGACAGAAACAGAGCCACATAGTGTCCCCTGGTCATATTTCCATCTGACCTGATGCTCCACCATGCTTCTACATGGTTCTACACATGCTTCCAGTCCTTCAACCATGTACTGTGTGTGAGTCTTTCTACTGACGGGTACAGTATGACTAGATAGATGGTCTTCTATTTTGATCTTAATGTCAGATGTCAAGAATTTCTGATATACTTTAATACCTCACTATGCTTCTCCCAGTGCTTTGCTGTGATATGATGATGATGATGCTGATACAATTGGATGGAAACCAATCTTTATTTTTTTTACTATTCAAGTGTGAAAGGCATGAATCAAACAATGCGATGCTCACTGCTCAGAACTATGGCTCATCAGATAGGGAGCGAGAGATTAAAAGGGAGCTTGCATGTGTGCGCGTTTCAGAGAGACTGGAGTGACATCCTTGAGAAATGCATAGAGCGGGTTTGATGTCATCTGAGGGTAACAGAAGTCTATTGACATGGCGGTGTGTGTGTGTGTGTGTGTGTGTGTGTGTGTGTGGAGAGAGATGGATGGATGGTGGGGTAGGCTCTCTCTCTCTGAGTATTTTGCTTTAACTTGCATGTCCTCCATGAATATGTGTGTGACAAAGAGGAGAGGAAAACATCAAAAACCTGTCAGGCTCAGCTTACTGCACTCCAAAGACATTTAGTCTCTATATTCCAGCATATTAAATTCCAACATACTAAAGACTATCTTTGACACTGTCCTTAAATATTTTCAGGTTGCTAATAATTACACAGAATGATGGTGGGAATGTTTTAGTGCCTATCTGGAGGGGAACAGCCGTGTTCTCTGTTAAGGAATGTGTCTCAGCTTTTTAGGGTTGAAATTTGAGAGCATCTTGACAGGCTCCATCCCTGTATTGTACGGCACCGGCACAGCTTTCAATCACATAGTGCTCCAGAGGGTGGTGTGAACGGCCAAGTTTGTTACATAAAACGACATTTAGAAAGTTTGTATACAATGCTTTGCTGGCGATATAGTATACTACTATACTATATAATATATATATATAATATACTAATTCTGTAAATCAGGCCTTTTTGAAGGTACTCTCACTGCTCATCTATTTGGCTTGACAATAAGATGTAATGTAGTAAGAAAGCTCAAGCAAAAGATTCCACCTCAAAACCATTGGATACCATATGCAACAATGATCTTTGTTGTATTGAAGATTAACATTTTTGGAACATTTGGTTTTATATGAAAATGCACAGTGGGTCTCTATATGGAAGAAGATAATATTGTATTCTCTTTACAGAGTCTTCATCTGACCTCACTAATAAAGATGCAAACAATAAATTATAGTATGAAAAAAAGAAAACAACTCACCTCAAATCTTGGCTAGAAATTGCCAGAAGGCATGTGAGAGACTCTGAGACCAAGTGTATGAAGATTCTGTGGTCTAATAGAGCCTTTTGGCTTCAACGCTGAGCGCTATTTTTGGCACAAGCCAAATACTCCTGCGCATGATACTGAGAATGCCAGGCCTACAGGGAAGCATGGTGGTGGGAGCATCATGCTATGGGGATGCTTCTCAGCAACAGGGACTGGGAGACTGGTCAGGATTGAGGGAAGGATGAACAAAGCAAAATAAAGACAGGCCCTTGAGAAAAACCTAAACCAGAGCAAACAGGACCTCCGACTAGGGCGAAGGTTCACCTTCCAACAGGACAATGACCCTAAACACACAGCCAAGAGAATCCACAAGTGGCTTCAAGACAAGTATGTGAATGTCCTTGAGTGGCCAGTCAATGCCCGGACCTAAATCCAATTAAGAATATGTAGAACAAGCAGAAAATTGCTGTTCACAAAAGGTACCCATATGTGTACAGATGTGCACTGTAGATTTATAGTAGTGATGTCAAAAATGTTTTGACAATTAAGTCTGTTGGGGAACAGACGTTTCATTTCCCAATGCCATGGCATATGGTCTATGAACTGATATATTGAAACATTTATTAGTACTTTTCAATCTTAGTTCTTTTATGAAATACTATATTTAACCCGTAAGGCATGAGAGGGTGTGGCTAATGGTCAATATGCAACAGATAAAGGCTGTTCTTAGGCATGACACATTGAGGAGTGCCTGGATACATCACTTAGCAATGTTATATTGGCAATATACCACACACCCCTGAGAGTCCTTAGTTATTGTTATTATTAACTATTTCTTCCTCTTCCGAGTTGCAGCTGATTCTATTTAGATGGAGAGAATTGAAATGGGGGAATTTTTTTACACTGTTTTTAAACACAATGCGAAAGTCCATAGGAAGATTTAAGAATTATTTTGTAATTATTTTTGAGTCTGTCTATAAAAAAATAAAGGACAATTTTATAAACGGTTAAATTGCATTACAATATAGGATTTTAGATCTCTATGCCCCTGTTGTCCCCTTAGGTGTCATATAGAGCAGCTATTTAATTTAAAGTTGGTTGGTGGCTTGATGTCGTGTGCATACTCATGACAGTCTCTATGGGACAGATGGCTAGTTGCTGAGCACAGCACAGGGAAAGAAACTGTTTAGGTGCTGGGTCTTCATGGTTACGATTGACCTGTACTGCCTGCCAGAGGAGAATTCATGGAATTTTGACTTGACTTTTTTAATTCTGCTTTGACACTGAAATAATAAACATTGGCAACTACATGCTTTTTTGTTATCATTCTGCTAATTATTGTTATTAAGTCTGTAAAAACAATACCCCAACATGTTCTTAACAACATTGTTTAAGGTTCTCAAACAGTTTTTGTAAAATAGTGTGTGTTAGAGGGGTTTCAGTACACATAGACCTGCTTTATTTTGATGTATTGACAAAACACTGTCTACTTCACCAGGACAAAGGGAATGTTGAAGTAATTGAAAAATTTTGATGAATTCAATTAATTGAAAAAAAATAATTGTAAACATATTGGATACCAATGTTCATTAGCTTCAGAAGACAATGACCAAATAACAAATATCTGTTTGGCAGTAGTGAGAAAGCAGCCATGCACACAAACACACATACAAACAAGATAAATGAATCATATATCACTGTGTACACAGAGGACAATACAACATTTCCACAATAAACAAACCCAGAATACATTATCTCTCAGAGGAGCCAGCCAAGGAATATATTTATTGTGACTGCTTATGGATTCGGCCTCCGGTAAAGAATCAGAACTTTTAAAGATCTGTTTCAGGTCAGTATTCAGATGTTTAGAAGACCTGCATTTATTATGTTGGAAATATAACTTTTAGAAGACCTGTTTCAAGTTGGTAAATTAGCTTTTTTTTTCTTGTTCATTGAGGCACCTCAAATTTGTATATATATATATCCACCTTTCTTAGCCCATCCTTACTGGCCATCCCCTCAGACCCCATTTTTTCCCCATTTTACCTACTGAATTACTACACAAAACCTAACTGTGGAGTAATGACTATGTGGTAACACTTTATTTGAAGGGGTGTGCATAAGAGTGACATGACATTGTCATGATACTGTCATAACCATGACATGACACATGAAGGAATCATTATGAACGTTTATGAATGTTGTCATTAGGTGTCATTCGGTCAATTCTGTCATTTTTTATGCAAGGTTGACATTGTTTGTGATGTCTTCGTTATGACAACTTGACATTAACTGAGTCAATATAACCTGTCAATGTCTTTGTTATGACAACTTGACATTAACTAAGACAAAACACCCTGTCAATGTCTTTGTTATGACAACTTGACATTAACCACGCCACCATTAGATTAGATTCAACTTTATTGTAATTGAACAAGTACTGTACAATGAAATTGAAGGAGTAGAGTAGCATGTGCAACTGAAATGCAGGAATAGCAGCAATGAGTTTCCCAAGGTAGACACGTACCTGTAACAACTGAAAACTTCAGACTTTGCAAGGCAGTGTCGGAGTCCAGTAGTACAAAGGGTGGGTATGGTTAGTGATGGGTCACAGATATCAGCAGGGCTACAGCAGATGGAAAGAAAGTGTTTCTGAGCCTGCTGGTGCGGGAACTAAGAGACCTGTACCGCCTGCCTGATGGAAGGAGGGCAAACAGTTTGTGGCATGGATGTGAAGGTTCCCTGATGATGCCGCACACCCTGTGCAGACACCCCCTGCGCTGGAGGTCTACGATGGCCGGGAGCTGGGTACCAGTGATATGCTGGGCGGTTTCAACCACCCGTTGCAGGGCCTTCCGGTCGGCTACGGAGCAACCGCCAAACCATGCTGTGGTGCATTTAGTCAGAAACATAACCTGTCATAAACATGTCACAGCAGGCCTCATTATCAAACTTAAAGAAACTATTTAGCTTTATGTGTTAACATTAAATACAACTGTCATATGTGGTTGGTTTTGATATTGGCTGTCATGAGACCATTATAATTGTGTCATGAATATTTTCTTTGACCTCAACTACAGTGGTACAATTTGGACTTGTCATAAAGATGTCATGAAGTGTTATAACACTGTCAAATGCTTTCATAACAGTGTCATAAATATTTTTCTTGACCTCAACTACAGTGGTACAATTTGGACTTGTCATAAAGATGTCATGAAGTGTTATAACACTATCAAATGCTTTTATAACTGTGTCATTAATATCTTCCTTGACTTCAAGTACAGTGGTACAATTTGTTTGTCATTAAGTTTGTCAGATGCTGTCATAAAGATGTAATTAAGTCTCTCACATGCTTTTAAATACCTTAAGAAAAGCAAGAGATTTCCTTTATTGAAAGAAAGTGTTTGCACAACAAATGCAAACATTCTAAAAAAAGTCTTTGATAAGACTTTCCGATAAGGGTACATGAACAACCATTAACAAATGCAGAAGTTACCTTGAACGAATGATGAACAAAGGCATGAACAAACAGTTAATAATGACAACCCTTACTTTATTAATGGTTTACAAATGCATTAACTAACAGAGTGTAGTGTCATTTGTTTATGTTGACACAGGACATAAACTCGTTTTTGTGCAAGAAAACACAGTTCTTGCAAAACAGTTCTTGCATAGTTCAGTACTATAATTTGTTAAGGTTGATACAGGACATCCATTCATGTACAGTACCTAGTTGTTTGCATGAACAATAGCCTAAGTAATATAAACTTTTCATAATATAATCACATTGAAAACATTTATAAAGTAGGCTAGATAGTGATAGTTAAACAAATTACCTTCATGTTAACACAAATAGAACATGGCTGAGCAAGCTAGCGAAGTACAGACCGGAACTAACAAACACTTGACTGGAGCTAACATACAGGTAACTGGAGCCAGCTAATAACCAACCGAAGCCAGAAAACAAGGAACTAGCAAATCGCTAACCCTTCCAGTGCAACAATTGCACTGGATTTTACATGCATCATGGGTTTTCTGTCTATGTCATAGTTATAAAATTACTATGCTTTTCCTACCCACTACATACACTTTAACAGGCAAGTTATCAAACTGTATCGAAATGTCCAGTGTACTTTTGTACTTTACCGACATAGAAAACAGGATAAATGATGAGAAAGACATGGCTTTTCCTTGAAGAGTTACGAGAAGAGTTACGAGAAAGTGTTTGGATCGTTAACAGTCCCAACGCGACCACGTCAAAATGTCCCCTATAGGCCAACCGTAATAAAGTGTCCTTCAATATAAAAGTATCCTTCAAAATTCAATATCACCTCAAAATGCGACCATACATTATGTATGCGTCACACCTATTTGAAGACGCAAGTAGCCAGTCTACCTTATTAATAATGTATCATATTAACAAATTGGATTATGTATATTATCTCTTGAATAATGTATATTACTTAGCCTATTGTTCATGCAAACCACTAGTTACATGAATGGATGTTCTGCATCAACTTTAATAAAATTACAGTACAAACTGTGTGTTCCTTGCAAAAAACATTGATATTAACTTGAGTTATTTTTTCACATCATGGAAAAGTCTGCCCAAGACACTATTATAATGGCGTATGGCTAACCAGTGGTGCCACTCTATCATTTTGAGGTGAATCTTCAGTGACTCAGGAGTGCGATTACCTCTATGACTCCATATTTCCAATTTGTATTTCTACCATGCACACTCAATATGCTGAGTACGAGCACCAGTCTCAGGGTCAGCAAAGTTCCTTTTACTGGCTAAATGCTTTCTTCAAGTTTGATAATTAGGCCCATGTTTATGACAGGTTATGTTGTCTTGGTTACTGTCAAGTTGTCATTACAAAGACACTGACAGGTTATATTGTCTCAGTTAATGTCAAGTTGTCATAACAAAGACATTGACAGGATATTTTGTCTCAGTTAATGTCAAGTTGTCATAACAAAGACATCCCAAACAATGTCAACCTTGCATAAAAAATGACATAATTGACCGAATGACACCTAATGACAACATTCATAAACGTCACTCCGATGGGCATGCGTCGTCCGTCTTTTTTACGCGTCAGTCACTCCGATGGGCATGCGTCGTCCGTCTTTTTCACGCGTCAGTCACTCCGATGGGCATGCATCGTCCGTCTTTTTTCGCGTGTCAGTCACTCCGATGGACATGCCTCGTCCGTCTTTTTTATGTGCGTCACTCACTCCAACACATTGTCCGTCCGTGTGAGCCGACAACCCCGCCCACTTTTTCAGATTCAGCACATGCCCTTTGGAAGGTCTGTGCATAGTACTGTAAAGAATTCTATACACTTTGGTTATCGCTGTTGCAGGTACAACAGCAGGACATGCAGCTCTACCTTGTAGCTCTACCTTGGAATCAATGCAGGCTCAGTTTGCAAAAACAGGAGAAGCAGGAGCAGATGATTGGCGTTTTCCTCCCTCAGAAGGCAGTTACAGGGGCAGCCTGACCTAACCCCTGAGCCTTTAGGGGTTAACAGGTCCATTCCATTCACTCCTCAGTTTTCAATTTTCTCTCGTCTTTCATCTCGTCTAGTCCATACTCCTCAGATGCATTGTAAACACCACTACTTTCCTAAGGAGTTGAGGCCCCTAGCTTATTTTGCAGCAAAGAGAAGACTGCTAATTCACCACACCAAGCATGGATCATGGGGAGGGATCAAGAGTTCAAGTCCCTCTTAACTTTGTTTCCCGAATGCACAATGCAGTACTCTTGACACTGAGACTAGGAAATTGTAACCTTTCAGAACTCGATTGTGGACACTGTTCTCTTCAAGCACAGCTTAAGTATACTTGGCCGCAGTTTCAGCTTGTCGTATGGGAACTGATGGCAGTCTATGGATCCTCTTCTACAAAACCTCCCAGCTATGCACCTTATCTCTCTATGTTAAAGTATTACAACATACAGGGTAATTTAACCCTCCTTATATAAGTATCACCACACATGTGTAATTTATTGGTGTCATTCATTGATCTAACCCCTCACCCATCCCACTGTATATGGTTTCTTGAGGAAATTTTATGTGTATCTTTGTGTGGCCTTGCACTGTTATGCCTTTGGCCAGGTTTTTATTGCATTGGTTCTCAATCAGCTTACCTTGTAAAATAAAGGTAAAATGAAATAAAAAGAAAAATCAGTGCACTCGTTCTGTACGGAATTCACTGTTGGTGATTCCAAATTGACACTGTAAACACAGCCTTCCCAAAATGGGTTTAATGAATTACGTTTTTGCCACTTATCGACACAAAAAAGGTCCATAATGTGAAAGTGAAAAATACAATCTACAAATTGTTCTAAATTAATTACAAATACAAAACAGAAAATGATTGATTGTATAAGTATTCACCCCCTTTAGTCAATATTTGGTAGAGACACCCTTGGCAGCAATTACAGCCATCAATTTATTTGGATATGTCTCTGCAAACTTTGCATCTGTACACAGCAATTTCTGCCTATTCTTCTTTGCAAAAATTAAGTCTCTGTAAAGTTGGATGTGGACCTTTGATGAACAGCAATTTGTAACTCTTTCCACATATTGTAATTACTGTCCAAATATGCTCAGGCTGACTGGCCACTCAAAGAAATTCACAGACATGTCCTGAAGCCACTCCAGCATTGCCTTGGCTGTGTGATTTGGGTTGTTGTGTTGCTGAGACACATTTTCACCCCAGTCTGAGGTTCTGTGCAGTCTGAATTATGTTTTCTTCAAGGTAGTCTCTGTATTATGCTCCATTCATTCTTCCCTCAACCCTGACCAGTTTCCCAGTCCTTGCCACGGAGTAGCATCCCCATAGCATTCTGCTCCCACTATCCATCGCAAGAGGGATGTTTTCACAGAATCATGTACAGTGTTAAACTTGGGCCAAACATAGTGCTTAGTGTTGAGACCAGAAAGTTCATAGAATCATAGAATCTTCTTCCACTTGGTATCAGTCTCCCACATGCCTTCTGTCAAATTCTAGCTGAGCTTGGACATGAGTTTCTTTCTTTCTGCCACTCTCCCATGAAGTCCACATTTGTGAAGCCCCTGGGTTGCAATACGCACACTGTCTCCCAGCTCAGCCACGGAAGACTGTAAACCCTTAGAGTTGTCATAGCCCTCTTGTTGGTATCCGTGATTAGTGCCCTTCTCACCTGGATACTCAGTTTTTAATAACAGCCTGTTCTAGAAATTCACAGTTGTGCCACATTCTCTCCATTACTTAATAATGGTCTTTACTGTGTTCCAGGGGATATTCATTGCCTTGGAAATGTTCTTATACCCAACTTCCTGATTGTTGATTTTGAATAACCTTATTCTGGATTTGCTTTGGTTGTTCCCTCGTGTTCATGACATTTTTGTTAGTAATTGTAGCAGCCAACTCTGGGATCTCCCAGAGAGAGGTATATTTAACCTGAAATCAAGTGAAACACTTTAACTGCATATAGGCGGACTCCATTCAATCATATTATTACTTCTAAAAATAATTGTTTGCAACACAACTCATTATGGTGTGTCATAGCAAAGGGGGTGAATACACTATTTATGTATTTTCTGTTTTATATTCGTAATTATTTTAGAACAATCTGCAGGTTTTATTTTTCACTTTGACAGTATTGACCTTTTTGTGTTGATCAGTGGCAAAAACTCCTAATTATATCCATTTTTCTTTCAAGTTGTAACACAATAAAATGCGGTCGAAGGGGGGTGAATACTTTTAGAGCCACTGTAGCTAAAATTTAAACTTGTGTGAAACTTCACCGGCATGCTGATGGCACAATTATTTATTCCTGTGCCACTACAATTGAGAAGGCCTTTCAAGATTTGCAAATGGCTTTTGATGACATTCAGAAACAACTCTTCCATCTGAAACATGTGCTGAATGCCAGAAAGACTCAGCAGATGTCTTGACCCAATATCAAAGCCAACGAAGTGGAGTCATCTGCAAATTTTATCATTCAATGGACAACTGATCGAAAGGGTATCCTCATGTAAATAATCTCTAGTTAAATGAAAAGCAACCTTTGATCAGTGCATCGAAATCATGGCAATGGAACTGAAATGGAAATTACATTTTTATTTAGGAACAAATGTCGTTTTTCTATGTCAAGAAAGATCTGGCACAAGGTACATTTACATCTGTGTTGGACAATGGGAACAGTTTTTACATGGGGGCCTCACCATTGAGGTACTAGAAATGCAAGATTATTAGGGTTGAATTAAAGTTGAAAAAAATCAAACAACGAGTTTCACAACATGGTGAAGTCCCACTTCACAACAGGTGTGGCCTCATCTTGGGCTGAATTTAAATGGCTGACGGTCCAACTGCTTCTGCTGGACATCACCTCGCATGTTTGTTTGTCCCATTGCCTTGAAGTCATGGCACCCAGCCTAGCTCATAGTGTGTTGTTGATGGAGTAGGGAAAGTTCCTGTGCTCAGAAATGCCAATTAAATCAGTTGCCATGAAATGCTTTGAAAATCTGATAATGGTTTACATCAAATTAAATGTGTCCAATTTAATTTCGATACTTAGACCCCATCTACAGATGTACAGATGACACAGTCTTGACTGACACACTGCCCTCGCCCACCTAGAGAAGATGAGTACCCATGTCTGAATGGTGTTCAACACCCTAATACCCTCCAAACTCAGTACTAAGCTCAGGACCCAGGGACTGAACATCTCCCATCTGCAACTACATTCTGGTCTCCCTGACGCGCCGCCCTCTGCTGGTGAGGGTAGGCAACAACACATCCGCTACGCTCACCACCAACAATGGGGCCCCCAAGGGGTGTGTGCTGAGTCCCTTCCTGTACTCCTTGTTCTCCCACTACGTGGGCCTTGGATGACTCCAGCGCCATCATCATGTTTGCTGGTGACACATCTGTGGCAGGCCTGATCTGACCTGATATATATACCTTATCCTAGGGTTTCCTGTTCTCTGTATCGTAGCACTGTATCTGATGGGGAGACACCTTTCCCACACAGTCAGAATAATACTCACACACACTTGTCTTTGTAAGGTTAATGACCAACAGATTACCAGGTGAATACTGGTTGACGCACACATGCACTCACACTGGACATGTGTGACAGGTAGGCAGGCCAGAAACAGAAGCACATAAAGTAAGCAACACTCATAATATGGACTGACATGTTACTGGGAAGGAAACAGGGAAAGCTTACATTTGCATGTGCATGGGTTTGCGTGTGCGTCCGTGCATGCAGGGAATGCCGACTCCAGGGAAGGTGTGTGTGACTGATGTGAAGAGATTTGTTTGTGCACAGAACCAATTAGATCCCCCATCACAGCTACAGTTTGTTTTGCAGAGAGAGAGAGAAAGAAAAAGGACAAAAGACATGTAACGTAACTAAATGTTATAGTGCCCTTCACAATTATTGGCATTGCTTGTAAATATGAGCAAAAAAACTATATAACAAGTAATTGTTTTTTTTCCCAGCTTAATTTTAAGCTAAAAACATTAGAGAAATCTAACATTAAAAGGTAAAACTCTAAAAGAAAACATTCTTAAAGAAACAATATATTTCTCAAAAATGTGTGTCACAATTATTAACATTACTTCTTTTACAACGTTCTGTACCCTCCCCTTGCCAAGCTATAGCACTGAGTCATCTCCTGTAACGTTTGATGAGGTGGGCGAACACATAACAAGGGATCTGAGACCATTCATCCATGCCGAATCACTCCAGATCCTTTAGAATCCTCGGTCCTCACTTGGGGACTTTCCTCTTTAGCTCACTCCACAGGTTTTTTTAGGTTAAATGGCCATTGCAAAAGTCTAAGTTTGTTTTCAGCGTGTAGGGATGTGCGTATTCGGATAAAATTAGTATCATCATGGAGATATGATTATGATGCTATTTTTTAATGTAATTACCCATGACCGGATAATTCCGCACTCCCCACTATACAGAATGCTGAGCGCTCCATTGGCAGATTCAGCTGTCAGTAAAGACAAGGGCGGCTAATGGGATGTTAAACCTGCTGCAATAGTTGGATTCAAATAATTCACACCCACTCTCATTCTCACTCAGTGACACTCAAAGTAAATTGTTCTTCTCAGTCTACATGTATGGTAATGCTACTATGGAGCAAGCAAGGTTCTGTAAATAGTTATATCACACTCAAACCCGTTAACGCTACGATGAAGCGAGTCATATGCCATCAATAAAAGGAACATAAATTACACAAATTGAGTAATCTCCATAACTTTATTTAATCTATGTAAAAAGTATGCAAGCAGAGCTTCACTCATTCCACTCATTGCTCTGCCCCAGGCGTATAACGTCACTTTGCCACTCTCCTAAATATACTTATATTTAAAATATATTTTAAATATATATATATATATATATATATATATAAAATATATTTTAAATATACTTATATTTTATATATTTTAAATATATAATATATATATATTTTTATAAATAGTGATTGAAGTATCTGTAAAATAGTTTGTTTATAAATGTGTTTTATTTTCTAATGATCAGTTAAATCCCTGACCTGTTAAAATATACATTATTCTCTCACCAGTAACCATTAGTTTGAAGCTGCTCGTGGGTCCCCCTCTCCAAAACACCCCAGACATACAGTTCAACGCGTGTGGGTGGGTCTCAAATCCTCACTCTTCTCATGGTACAACTTCTCTCCTGTTTAAACATTATGTAAAGTATAATCCGTAACTAATCAGTTTCATTTTACTTTGCATATTCTTTCTTTGCCTACTTGATGTTCTTAAGTGGTCGGTTGTGATGTTCCATTGCTGAAGAAGTATACAGTATACAGACTTATGATGCAAGCTAAGCCAATGCTTGAATTCTAATATTACTAATCACAGACATCTTTTCCGAACAACCTATCACTGGGTAAAATGACAAATGACAAATATTGTGGCTTAGGCAAGGTGTTGGAAGAGAAACGTTTGTCCCTCATAGAAGTGAAACAACCTTGAGGACGAGCAAACTAGCCGACTGTCATGCATTATGTATTGTTGTATATAGCATATTTAAGATAAAATATGTCATTTGTCGTTTGATCTCTCTGGGTCATTTCTAAACAATAAACGTTTGAGTGAGTGAAGGAACATCTGAATTGCAGTGATGATAATGCAATAATGCAGAGATGAGGTATCTCTTTACCGGCATTTAACACACATTTTTACAAGTATGTTTGACAAACATACAATTATGGATACGAGTATGACAAGATCGGAACACCCCTATGAGTGAATCATTTTTGTGTGGATCTGGAGGAATGCTTTAGATCATTGACCTGCTAGAAGATCCAACAACAACCTAGTTTTATCCTCCAGGCAGAGGCAAACGGATATTATTCTAAAATCTCCTGGCACTTGTCAAAGTCCATTATGCCATGAATCCAAACCAGATTACCAGGGTCTTTGGAAGCAAAACAGCCCCACAACATCACATCAACTACCGTATTTTACAGTGGGAATTACATCCATTGGTGTAAACAATACACTTTCTAGTGTTTAAAATAATATATGAGGTGTTTTCTTTAACACAAAAAGTATTTCCTTTACAGCAGCAGTGTCAGCACTAAGCACAGTGTTGATTTAACACACAAAAGTGTGGAAATTAAGGAAATCAAAACTTAGTTATTGGCAATATGGTGTATAACTGAAGCCCTGAAAGGAAAAGAAAAAGAGAGAAAAGTGTGGCATGTTTATCCAATTTTAGCAAGATAGGCCCTTGTCTAAGCTCAATGAAGCCTATTAAACTATATTCCTGTGGTAGAGACATCATGTTTTATAAAGCTCAATATGTTTACATGCTTTAAGAGAGGTTGGAGAAATGAATAGCAGTTAAGAGATTTCTGAGTGATGTAGGTTGGAGTATGCAGAGAAGAATAAAAATCATCTAGCATCAGAACATATTGACCTAATTTTAAAGAGAATAAAATCAGTAGTGGGACAATAAAACACAGCAAATGTCCCAGGCAAAAGTCCTGTAACATCACACGACAGCAGCAGAATAATGGCAGGCCCATTTCATATGCCCTTGTAGCCTTTATTAGACATGCTACTGAAGTCGCATGATACCAATAAATTAGGTAGAGCATTCTCAGTGTAGTGGACAGTGCTCGTTGGGTTTTGTTTGTTACATTTTGGAACCTAAGCAGGACATGGATAACATCCATTGCTGTAAACCTGAGGATAACCGTGGATTATCGAGACAGCGCAGCTGTTCCACAGCAATGTTTCACCATAGGGATTGGTGCTTGGGTGCACAAGACAAGGTGTTGTGGGAGATAATTAGTCGGTAGACTAAACCGATTAAACCAATGTCTATTGGAGCAGGAATTTCTCATTGGCTAATGAAGGCCAGGTTTGACACAGTATTTACCACACCTTTCAGAAATTTGTTCTGCCAACTCTGGTCTCTTTGCCATCCCACCAATAACCGAGGAAATCTCTCGCACAGCTTCAGATGAAACTCTTCTCGGTCTTTTGTTTTCAATGGTGTAACCAGCTTCCCTTTAAAGCTAGGACATCATAATCCTTCAAAAAACTTCAAAAAACTTCTGATAACGTACCCTTTTGAAGAGTAAATCAGGCTGACTGGTTTGCGATTACATAATGACAGAAGTTAACAATATAGCATTTCTCTGTGGGTATTAGATGTATATGTAATGTGGGGGTGAGGATGGTCATGAAACCTGAACTCAGAGGGTTACATGCTGTATCCAATCCTGGGTAGATGTTATATTTATTGAAATGTTGTAAAATCTCCCCAAAACGTAATCCTTAATAATCAGTGCTTGACTTTTTTAGGCAAAAGAGCAAACCTTATAGGAACAAGCTTTAACGCATACATTTTGATGAACATAGTCTAATGTGAGATTTGGCAGTTCCTGCACATATTTTAGCCCGAGGCAAGTGCTGCCCTTAACTTAACCACTTTGAGTGAATACCTACATTTAAGAATAGGCTGTCATAGTTTGAAAGTCGGCATCCAAGTTTTGTTTCCACTTTGGTTTCACAGATTGGAGGCAACAATGCCTCAACCACTTCCCCCGTAGATGTTTGCATCAAAACCAAACACCCATTATCACCCATTTTCCCAGAGACATTTGTCATCCTAGACCAAATTGATTTGGAAGTCCATTTGTAAGATCAACTTTAAGAACAGACATGTTTCCCTTCTTTGAAGCTGTTAGACTATACAAAGTACTGATCTGAATATAAATCACCTTCTTGTTTCAGTCTTTATGTGAATAGCCCCAGAAGGGCTTCTGTGTGTGTGTGTGTGTGTGTGTGTGTGTGTGTGTGTGTGTGTGTGTGTGTGTGTGTGTGTGTGTGTGTACGTGTGTGTGTGTGTGAACGTGTGTGTGTGAGAGAGAGAGCGAGAAAGAGAGAGAGGGTGTGGGGGGGTGAGGTTTTCCTTATTGTTAGGGTTAAGTTTTAATACACAAATATAAACACATGCAAGCACACAAGCACAGACACACATACGCACACACGCACACACGCACACACACACGTAGACACTCATTACATATTGAGTTTATGATTTAAGTAACGTTCCACTGTGTGAGATGACCCAGTTCATCTTCCACTCTTTCTTTTGAGACAATAACCTGAGGATACAGGCTGTCCGAGACAAAACAACTTATCAATATGGGCTGGCCATGAATAAAGGATCAGGAATGTGCCTGTAAAGGAAAGACACTTGAGGGTGTGTAAAGGACACACACTGGATAACTTGAGTGTGTAAAGGACACACACTGGATAACTTGAGTGTGTAAAGAACACATACTGATAACGTGAGTGTGTAAAGGACACACACTGGATAACGTGAGTGTGTAAAGGACACACACTGCATAACTTGAGTGTGTAAAGGACACACCCTATAACTTGAGTGTGTAAAGGACACACACTGGATAACTTGAGTGTGTAAAGGACACACACTGGATAACTTGAGTGTGTAAAGGACACATACTGGATAACTTGAGTGTGTAAAGGACACACACTGGATAACTTGAGTTTGTAAAGGACACATACTGGATAACTTGAGTGTGAAGGACACACACTGGATAACTTGAGTGTGTAAAGGACACACACTGGATAACGTGAGTGTGTAAAGGACACATACTGGATAACTTGAGTGTGTAAAGGACACACACTGGATAACTTGAGTGTGTGAAGGACACATACTGGATAACTTGAGTGTGTAAAGGATACACTCTAAATAACTTGTGTACGTAATGCATACCCACCGGATTACTTGTGTCTGTAAATTATACACACTGGATTAAATATGAATCAATAAGGATACACACTGCATTACCTGTGTGTAAAGGATGCACAATGAATTACTTGTGTCATGGATAGTCATGGATTTCTTGTTGGAAAATAATTCTAGTGTTGTGCAGTCAACATCTTAATGAATGTATAAAAATAGGATCTCTGACAGGCTCCATTTGTTCTAGGCTTTAGGGTTATTAAAAGGCCAGTATCAGATGACCTGATGGACCTACTGGGGAACTCAAAAGAAGGTCTGTCATATATTTGGATACATCATTGTGAATTAATTGAAATAAATTCTAAAACTCACAGGCATCCAAATATGAGACTTCATTGGTGTAATGTGCAATGTCCTTCTGGTCTTGGTCAGTACTTGTGGAGCTGCATTCTGTATGATTTGCAGTTGACCAATGGCTTTTTTGGATGGACAAGAAAGGAGAGCATTACTGTAATCTAGCCTGCTTGTAATAAAAGCATGGACTAATCTTTCAGTGTCAGCCTAAGAGAGAAATGGCCGCACCTTGGCAATGTTCCGTGGTAAATAGCTGTTTTGGTCACATTCCTAATGTGTGCTTGAAAATGTATCTCATAATCTAAAAGGACCCAGATTTTTCAACTGGTACTTTATTATCAGGAGTCATGCATTCAAATGTGCAGCCATATTCTCTCTCAGAGCTTTGGCTCCAAATGTAAATACCTCAGTCATGTTTTAGTTGAAGCAAGATGTGAGCCATCCAAGTATTTAGATCCATATCACAGTGACACAAAAATGACAGATTTGTATTAACTACATGGCCGTGAAAATCATTGCCAATGGAGTGATTTCTGATAATGCTGTCAAGAGGTAACATACCAAATAAACAGTAATGGACCTAAAGTGGAACCTAGTGGCACACCACGTGATATCTATTCTTAGTTGTGGTTACAGAGAGAGACAAAAAATATACTTGACCAGCATATCCTAAGCCACTTAAGAACTGGACTGTAGAGGCCTATCCACTCCAGACGTGCATCATGGTCAACAAATCCAAGATCACATGGACTTAAACCTTTTTGGTAACTTTGCTGATTAAGATAATTTACCACTATACTGTAGCGAAGGCAGTCGTCATGCTTGGCTGTTACCACTCCTATTGTTTAATCTTATCCCTGAAGTATGCTGAAAATTCATCAGATTTAGATGTGTACAGTTCACAAAAAGTTTGCAGGGGTAGGATTTAACAGCCATCTTGGATTATTCTGATTATTGTTGATAAAGTGAAGATATTTTCATAAAGCATTGTCCTCATTGGTAAATATGATGACCAGTTATCACTGTAAGGTATTCCACGCATCTCACTCAATTTCTGTTCAAGTGAGAAAACAAGCATTGAATAGTGCAGAGAATCACTGTGCCATCTAAAGTCACTATAACAAAATTTGTAACTCAATAAAAGCTTTTGTTAGCTGGTTGACCAAAAGTAAAAGTTGTTGACTGTGTTGTTGCTTGTAATTCAGCTGATGTCTGCAAGGTTGGATCAAATTTGGGGTATCCTCTTTAAATTTACTAAATAAACTGTCATAAGAGGAATATCAATAGGTGATTATTCCTTATTGTTTATACACTCAATAAAATTTGCAGTAACTTCAGAGGTGAGATCGAATTTTTCAATGATGCGTTCAGTATTACCCTTTGCTATGGACAAAAAGGCAGTTACAAATATACAGTATTGATCAGATAAAGCACCTTCAACAGCAGAGGATAAAAGCAAGAAGCCCCTCGGTAGTGACCAGGTCCAAAAGTATGGCCACAGTTAATGTTAGGCCAAGTAACCTCATGAATAAAGTCCATCGAGGTCAAAAGATTCTTTGGACACAGTCTGTCATCATGTCAACATGAATAGTGAAATCACCAATCAAAATAACCCTGACATTATATTCAAGGACAAAACACTGTAGTTCAAGAAAACCGTAAAGTGGGACAGTGCTTTGGTTGCGTATGTGGGGTTATAGTTAACACTGACATTTGTGGCTGTCATTTAAGCATTACTGCATGTTGATCAAAAGACCCACAGTAACAAAACTACATTTCCTTGCAAGTCAGAGTATTAGTAAATATTGCCCCCACACACATTTTTCCTTTTTGTGGGGAATCATCCACAAATGTAGACTGTTTTTGTTGTTTTAGATCAACTGTATACATGTACATTATTATGTACTTTTATTGAGGTTGAGGGGCTGAGAGGCTGGGGCATGAGGCTGAGAGGCTGAGAGGTTGAGGGGCTGCGGCATAAGGCTGAGAGGTTGAGGGGCTGAGAGGCTGGGGCATGAGGCTGAGAGGCTGGGTTTTGAAAATGTTAAGTGTATTGGCAGATGATGTTGTGTGGATAACATTGCATAGATTGCATTGTGTAGATGTGTTGTGTGGATGTGTTGTGTTGTGTAGATAACGTTGTGTAGATGACACTGGATTAAGTTGTATAGATATGTTGTGTAGATGACGTTTTGTAGATAATGTGCAGCTGAAATGCTTAAGTTTTGTGTTTATGTGCTGTTTCGATTAGTGGTGTAGATGTGTTCTGCTGTTGTGTTGTTTAGATGATATTTTGTAGATGTGGGTCTATGAATTTTTGACTTTACCAGAGCAATGTGTGATAGCGGAATAGGGAACTGAAATGATGAGTATCTCATCATTTCAGTATTTGAAATGATGAGTATATTTATTAGGGAATTGAAATGATGCTATATACAATTAGATCGAGGAAACTCAAGGTGTGAGAAGAAAATTACAAAGTGTTGATTGTAGGGTTGATGCATACATTTATGAGCTTCAGATCTGGTGTTATTCAAGCAGTACCTGTAACCACAGTTGGCTTGACAGAACCTGAACAGAGTGATTCGGGAATATTTACACTACAACAATACCAAAATGTCCAGAACATCTAGTTTACATTAACTGGGAGCGAGAAGAGGCTCCAAGTCACTCGTTGTGCTCAAATGTAGATATTACATGTTGAAAATACATTCCTAGATGCTTACTATTCACAAGTTAGGCCTCAGTGTACAGGCCATTTATGAAAAGATACATGGTATAACGTTCAGTGGAAATTTCCTCATATCAGGAATGATGAACAAACAAGGTCAGAGACAAAAGGCCTTGTTAGACTGTGTGTGTGTATGTGTGTGTTTTTGTCTGTGTGTAACCCCAGGGGAGTTTTCTATCTGAGCAGGCCAAGAGAAGCCTGGTGCTGTGAGGTGTGACCAGGTGTCGCCACGCCGCGTGTCTGTCTGCACACTGCATAGAATACTAACAACCCCCACACGTACGCGCACACACACACACACACACCTGCACCCACACAAGTGCCACACCTCTCCTCTCCATCTCTCTGTGGTGTGATAACCCTGTCAGGTCAGTAAAGGAGGTTTTTCTCCACCAGCTGATTGATGGAGGGAAAAGAAAGAAAGAAAGAGGAAGGAGGAGGAGTGGGGAGTCATTCTCTTGTCTCTATCTCCAGCCAGGGAAGTCCTCTGGGAACCACACATGCACATGAGAGAGAGAGAGAAAAGAAGATGAGGTAGAGGAGGATATATAGAGAGAGGCAAAACAAGATGAGGCAGGGAGAGTGATGTATGGGGAGAGGAATACAATGGAGGGACAGGAAGGGAATGAGTCGGAGAGTGTTAGAAATAGTTAGAATTGTAGTAGAACTTTATAGATTCTTTTTATTTCCTTGTTGTGAAATTGAATCATCAACATAACATCAGTAATACAAAGATAATACAATGATACTGGTAGATCATTTACCCTTTAATCATTTGCTCTGTGTATGTGTGTTTATGTGTGCGTGTGCACGCGCGTGTGTGTGTGTGTTAAGCATGTAGGCGTGTGTGCAGATGTGTGTTTTATTTCTTCACAGCTATTCTTTACAATTATCTTAGGAACATTTGTAATGTATACTGTTGGTAAATATATCATACCTAATGTCAAAATGAACATTTGTACATTATCTGTGTTCTATTTTTCACTGTAAATGAATCAAAATGCTGCAGGAATTTAATTGGACATAAAGAACAATACTATGATGCGTTTGTGTGACTTTTCATCAAGGAAACGCTATGAAATACAAAATCATCCCATATCTTAAGTTCATAATCCTTTTGTTCCTGGAAATGCAAACTTGCAGTGTATTCAAGGTTTAAAAAGAATTTCATGGGAGGAAGAACTGAGCTGTGAAATACCTGTTTCAGATTGGGAGGACAGCTTGAATACATTTACCCCTGTTCAATCTTCTCTAGACAATGTATCTTACATAGACTCCTCTACTCCAAGCCTAAGCTCCGTAGCGTATTCCCTGACACCTCTACCATGTGTGACAAGTTTCAAGCACACTGCTTCGCAGCTTTGCCCTATTTGCTAACCTGTGCAGCTATTCTGAT
>JACXGI010002515.1:44384-72666 GCA_016801175.1 Esox masquinongy | reverse complement strand
GAAGGGTGGGGATAGTCAGAGAGGGGATAGGTGTAGAGAAATACAGAGATTGAAGGGTGGGGATAGTCAGAGAGGGGATAGGTGTAGAGAAATACAGAGATTGAAGGGTGGGGATAGTCAGAGAGGGGATAGGTGTAGAGAAAGACGCAGAGAGGTAGACAAAGAGTTGAACAAATGGCTACTGGAGAGAGCATGTTGTAGCTGAAAACCACGAAATATGTGACATCCATGTCACCCAAAAGTCTTAGCCCAAACTACAGTATGGGACAGCTCTCGCAGCTCTCACCATGCACATTTGAATGTCAATTCATGTTCAGAGATTTTCTTTAGTGTAGTTTCAGCAAGTTGTTGGACAATCTATGCTCAACCATCAAATAAAAAACACAACCATAACAAAGTTCCTGTTTTCCAAGATGAGAATTTACCCATGTTGACCCAGAAGTAGAGCGTGTATAGAGCTCGCCTCTGCAGGGTAAATAACATCTTCAGTAATTCACAATATTCTCAGTGGTTCACAGACGCAAAGCCTTGGAGAGACCAAGGTCCTTTCAATTACACCTGCTAACTGCAGGTTTCTGGTTAAAGTAAGTTAAAATTATATTGCATTTAAGTATGATAACATTGTCCCATTTCGCCAACATACAGCTCCAGAAAAAATTAGGAGACCACTGCACCTTTTTCGTTCCTTTCCAAAAAGTTTAAAAGGAAGGTTTTGAGTGAGGAACAGAAGGGTTAAAATTGAACGCTTCTGTTCCTCACTCAAAACTTTCCTTTTCGACTTTTTTGGAAAGGAAAGAAAAAGGTGCAGTGGTCTCCTAATTTTTTTCCGGAGCTGTATTTACGCAACAGGAGAACAAGGGTGTAAAGAAGGTCATGATTTGAAGTGCACCACCCCAAAATTCAAATGAGCCCCGCTACCTGCTGGGATATGTCAGAGGTAGGATCTTAAGTCACCTTTGCTCATTTGATTCTGATTAAGAAGATTGGGCTTAGTGAAAATACATTGCGAGGTTTTCTCAGAGCTAAGTAGAGCTAATTTCTTCAACCCTTCAATTTTATTTTGACAACAGGAAGCTTGAACACTATGCACTAATACTACTAATAAACCCACTCAAGTTTACTAAAATGCATCTGGAATTACCTATAAAGACTTGTCAAGACTCCTAAAAGATTTGTATATGGACAAATGAGTCAAGACCAAATGTGTGTGTACAAAATGGGGCCTGTCAATTCTTGTGAACAGTACATTCACATTCCAGGTTAGTCTTCATGGAAGGCATAATTTGGTCTTAATTTCTAATCAAACAATTGGAGTTTAGTTGTACAGTATGTCAGATTTTTCCAGTTATCTTTGTCCTAGCTTCAGTTTTGCAGATACAATTTTACTTATTTAAGGCAAACACTGACGACTTCCCATTCCATTTCCACTGCCTAGTATTTAGCGTCAGATCACTATCTGTATATGTTTTTATAATGTGTATTTATTTTTTTATAGCTCTAAGCTCTGTGTAATCTCCCGTTAGCAGCTTGTTGAGAAATTCAGCTGTAACCTGCAGGTAATTGTGGTCCTGCGTCTTCATTACAATCACACTATATTTATATATCATGGACAGTCGGTGATTGCATCCATAACCATAACATGGATTTAAAAAATTTTGCATACCTTCATGCACAT
Source organism: Esox masquinongy (assembly GCA_016801175.1). Classification (NCBI taxonomy): domain Eukaryota; kingdom Metazoa; phylum Chordata; class Actinopteri; order Esociformes; family Esocidae; genus Esox; species Esox masquinongy. Next base: position 70,991 of record JACXGI010002515.1, on the reverse strand, counting down.
CCCTCAGCCAATAATTACAGTTTCATTGGGAGGAACAATTATTGACCCCGCACACAACCTGTATTCTGTGACCTTAAAAAACATTTGGAAAACATTTAATGAATAGTATTTTGGTACATAGGAAAAAATTCTCAAATAACAATAAAAAAAACTACTTCATATAAAACATCTGGCTATGGTTTCTTGTAAGTGATAAATCACAATCAAAGCTCTCTGCGTCATGCCTGCGTTCAACTCCTGGATCCATAATCTCCTTAAAATGACTGTTCAACTATAATCTCAATCTCAAAGCCTTTGCCTTGTTCTAAATATCTAACCCACTGGAAACCATAGGAAACCTACTTGTATTGCTGTTCTCTTTGCATTGCAGTCACACAACATTCTCTAAACTAGTTTTAAGGTTCATCCAAACAATAAATGAAGCAACGTTTTTAAAACGCATGAACCAATAACATCTTCCAGTTAAAACAATGTTAGTTTGCATGATAGCAGAAAGTGTTAAAATTGTTTTACTTTGTTGTTAAAGTTGTTGAGCTTTTAGGCCTAAATATAACTTTATATTGCAAGTGGTAATTAGGTTCAGGGATAAGGGTTGTTAGGTTCAGGGATAAGGGTTGTTAGGTTCAGGGATAAGGTTTGTTAGGTTCAGGGATAAGGTTTGTTAGGTTCAGGGATAAGGATTGTTAGGTTCAGGGATAAGGATTGTTAGGTTCAGGGATAATGACTGTTATGTTAAAGGATATGGGTTGTTAGGTTCAGGAATAAGGGTTGTTATGTTAAGGGATATGGGTTGTTAGGTAAAGGGATATGGGTTGTTATGTTAAGGCATACGGGTTGTCAGGTTCAGGGATAAGGTTTTTTAGGTTCAGGGATAAGGTTTTTTAGGTTCAGGGATAAGGTTTGTTAGGGTATGTGCTAGTGTGGGGTAATTTTTAAACATGCTAGCATGTGTTAAAGGGTTAACATAAACATTCCACTTGTACATACATATACTTAATACTTGTACATTTTCTGCACTCCACTATTTGCACTTCTGGTTAGAAGCAAACTGCATTTCATTATACTGTACTTGTACTGTTCAATGACAATAAAGTTGAATCTAATCTAATAAGGGTTTGGGATAGAGTGAGAAAAGGTTCAAGCCATAGTCTTCACAGATATTTCAGATGCTCTTTAGCATGAGCTGTACTGTTGTATTGTAGGTTTGGGAAGGCCAGGAGACCAGGGGCCGTACAAAAGATTTTATGTTACCACTAAGAGGACTCTAAGAGTTTCCTCTGAAAACCTATTCACAATGTTGCTAAAACCAACTTTTACTTAGGAATGGGGAGAAGTCTTAAGCTAAGAGACTATGGATGCTATGGATGATGTCATGTTCCACAAACAAGACAACTTACTATGCCCACAGTGATTTGCTGATAGGGGAGGGGTCTCTGTCAGGGAATTTATCTTAGCAATACTGTAAAACGATGTGTCATGTTGCCATACTGAAATAAATATATTAAAATGAAAATGTAGGGTAAGTGTCACTGATTAAACATGAAACCAAGAATGATATACTGACTAGTCAAGATATGTTCAGCTAATTGTCAGCCTCCAACATGTCTGGCGGCTCGTAAAGAAATGCACGTTCATCTTTTGATGGTGTGATAATTTGTGCAATAACGTGTCCCATCTACAGCGCCATCTACACCGGGTGGTCCAGCTATGGCCATGAAGTCGGCTTTGTTTCTTTGTAGTTGGCGAACATCATGAGGAAACCAAATGAATTGTCGCACGATATGGGTTCTTGAGAGGGCATTTATTGTTTGATGTAATATTCAAATGACAGATGAGTGAGATGTACGTAGTTCGTCTGCGCTGCATAGCTGCATTTTCCCTGTGGCCAAGTAATGTAGAGTTGTAACAACCTTGATCTCCAGTGTTAATGGGTTGTTTCTGTTTGTTGGTAAAGTGACTGCACCAATGGCTAGCTCTGCTATGATCATAATATTCGCTATTAAGCCGATACCTTCTTAAAAGCTCAGTGTCATTAAGCGTTTCTAAAACGTTGACCAGATTATGAGGTGGATTGCTTTAGGATTGTTTGTGACTTGGTCTTAGTGACTTAGGAGTCCTCTTGACTACTCCTAACTTTTCCCAGATTTAGGATCTGGTTTTAGCGCTGAAATGCTTTTTGAAATACTCTTAGGCCAAAATTGTAGGATTCCTAAAGTTAGGAATGACACACCCATTTTTTTAAGAGTTACTCTTAAATCAGCAAGTTAGGAGCTACCTTTAGCCTTAAGATGTTTTGTGAATACGGCCCCAGAGATGTAAGAAGACTTGACTTTAACTTGAAATAAGCCAGTAAGACTTGACTTTATCTTGAAATTTGAAATGAAGTGCCAGCTGCACAATTTTTTACCTCAGGCAATGTCAGCTAAATAAAAAAGTACATTAATTTAAAAACAGACAGAGACTGAGACACATACAAGGCAGTGGACACATCATTTCTGGTAACAAGCGTAGTAGACCTAATGATATACATATTTTATTTATTTATTTTCCTATGAAATTGCTCACAGGGCACTGCTTCAGTAGCTGGGATTATTTTTTAAAGTGTACACAATGTGCATGTGTAGCCAATAGGGGCGCTGTGTTAAGTAGTTCTACTATTAGATTAGATTACAGAAGATTCAACTTTATTGTCATTGAACAAGTACAAGTAAGCCTACAGTACAATGAAATACAGTTAGCCTCTAACCAGAAGTTTTTCTCACTCTATCCCAAACATGAACTCAATAATTGGAAATTTTTTTTAAACAGAGGGAAATTTTATTTTTAATTTGCTTTTTTAATTTCAGTCTTGGGGAGGGTTTACAGTTTTTTTATTAAGTCCAAGGGAGGGTCAATTAATTTTATAATCGATTACATTTAAGTAGCCTCTCTGTTAGACCTTTGGAATTTGACTGGCAAGGAATTCATATTGACTGGCAAATATACCTTATTTCTATATCACCTTTATATTGACGATTCAATCAGTCTCTTTTTGTGCTTAGCATATCCAGATTGTGGATATTGCGCAATATATAGTGGAAAAAATGCTTGAAAAGGCTAAAAACAACAACCTTCATGGCACCGCAGGATTACAGAAGGAACACAATCGTGAACGCAAAAGTTCTCTACTCAAGAATTTAAGAATTTCAGTGCAGTCTCTGTTCGCTGTAGATTGTCTTGAAGTAAAGACCACCCTATAATATGGGCTTGAATTTTCAGGGACGAGGAAATCTTTAAGTTTGAATACTCTGTGTTTTAAATATATAGCTAATCTAGGCAATATCCATTTTAATATTTCCACTTTTATTAGGTCAATTGTTCTGAACAGTAGGCCTATAGCATAGGCTACCTCTGTGAGTATGTTGTTGAGCAGGAGAGTTTGTCTTTGAGACCAAATGCACTCTACTTTTTAATTTGCATTTTGAATGGGGAGGTTCATGTTTTTTTTTGTTTTTTTTCCCTGAAGGCTCGGGGAAGGTGGTGTGAAAATATATTTTGCTTGGGGGGCTTAATCCTCTGGACACCCCATGTCACAAATAACGATCAGTCCCTTAGTAGGGGTGTCCACATACTTTTGCCCATATAGGGTAAAAATTAAACTGTCAATTTCAAATGTCAGTTTTGATCAACTAAGGTGGGTCTACCCTAGATTATTACAGTAGATTATTCCAACTATAACAATTGTAATAGCGGTGATAGCTACTTGGTAAGTCAACTTCTATTAGGAAACAGAAATAAATCAGTGACCTGGATGTTTTTGGTTTTTCTCAGTTTCGTGAAAGTTGACTAAATGAATCGGCTGTGCAGGTGTAGGGCTACAGCAAATAGCTGAAATGTCTTTAGGTTGCAGAGGAGAGGGTGGGGGAATCCTGCCCTTGCATGTGTAATCATTATTGTTTGCCCTACTCCTCATGCTTTCCCAGTGAGTCGTCGTAAGTCTGGTAGGATAAATACAAGAGTAATTAGCCTGTCAAAAGAAAAACAAACCCCCTACCAAATATGAATATGACTAAACAATTACAAATAATAATGCAATGATTATGCATTTGTGTGGCCAATGATTGGGGCCAATGTCTGGCCCTATGTCTGTGTGTTACATTTTTATTCGCTTGGGTTGTCATCCAATGTCCACCCAGTATTTTCAAGGTTATTGCGGCTAATGATATCAGAGTTTGACTCCTCTCCATTGATTGAAGACCATGCCATTTACAGGGAGAGTGAAGGGCAGTGAAGCAGATTGCAAGTCTGCGTTATTAAAAGTGACCTTTACATAAGCCATAACCTTCAGAGAATGAATGGTGGATGTCAGAAATAGGCTTTTAGATTACTTGGTATTATCTGCATTTGTGTCACGTTGTACTAATATGCATGCAATTGTATGGTAATGGAAATCAAAACAATCAAAATGAAATTTGATTGTAGAGGCATCTTTTTTTAGTTTAATTTACTTTCATCATCAAATTCAAGCTACCCAGACTATTTAAATGTCATTTTATTATGCAAAAAAACAATTTTTACTTAAACAACATCCATGTCTGCATACATACATTATAGGGTCACAACAATCGAGAACAAACCACACATCTACACATGACAGGTCACATTCAGTATTTTTCAAGTATGAATGAGATTTTGAAAAAAAAAGGTATTGTAGCAAGTATTGTAGCCATACTCTGTGTTACATGACAACTATCTTGTCATGACAAAGCAACCGTAAAGCTTGTCCGAATTAAAATGAAGTTAGATAAAATACATCTACTGCCTCGCCCTCTTGAATCAAGCACCCCATTACCTGAAATTGCTACAGTACACTGACTCAACAGTCAACAGTATCCAAAAGTATAAACAAACGTTTTTTTTTTCCATTTCCAATTCACAGGCTTAATTAAAAAGGGTCATTCAATTGTGTAATCATTTTAATTGCAGATTGACAGAGACCACTGACAGTCAATGAAATAAACGTACCATTCCACCTTCTCTCTCTCTCTCTTATTCACTCACTCACACATATTCCAACACATAAACATAGCTCGCACAGCTCTGATATTAACATTCAAAGAGAGAGCCTTGTGGTTCAATAGAAAGAGGTGCCACTTCTAGGAGGCCAACCCTGCATCATGTGCTGTGACCAGACAGGGACGAAGACAGTGGGTGAGCATCCGCCTCCGGAACCAAACAGAGGAAATGATGTATTGCACACTGACAGGAAACAATGCATTCCCTTTCACCTGAAGGCAGATGTTTCTAAGACCACTGATTGATAATGGCGGACAGAGCTGCACTGTGACACTGCAATGGGTTGTTCGTTAGCAACTGTTCCCAAAGACACTAAACTCATAAGGATGAATTTACTCCTGCAGAGAGATTAAGTCTTTGCTAAATTGCTCACATGGATTGTCTGACCGAATATGACACCAGGAGCAATATGATTGCATATTTGGAGAATTTTTCCCACTGCTAATATGCTAAGGGGATTTCAACTCCACCCCCAACCCAGTACACCGATATATCTCCGAATACGCTTAAGGCCAAGCGATGAACATATGGATGAAATCCCACTGTATTTTCAGAACTCTAAGATGGAAATGATTGATTGAAAACATTGGTTTGGACCTCAGTGAGCATGAACAAAATAGACCCGCGGTATCTTGGCTGTGTGCTCCTTCAGAGGGACTATGAAGCAGCAGCATCCATTTTTACACCTCACACAGGGAGATGACAAAGGAAGACAAAGGCATTTTTCCACTATCAGAGACAGAGAGACAGCGTATTTCTCAGAATCATCGATGTAACGTTTCAGTATACAGTGGCATCTACCGATAGATAAGCTGAGAGAGGGTAGTGGGCTGGAATCAATGGATATGTGCGTCAACCACTTGACCAGCCCCTTATCAGTTTCCACTATCAGGCATCTTTTCGTAGTCACAGCTATACTGTTTTTTTTTTTAACACAGTTGGCACTTCAAAAATCTGGTCACCTTCTCTATTTGTTGCCAATTGGTATTCTACTGTAGCAAAAAGATGCATCTTTTACACTCTAAATTCTCTGAGAGAAGCAAAAACTTAGCATATGCACAACCACAGAAGGTGATGTCTTGAGAGTGTGATTTACGTAAAAGGTTATGTTTTGATCGTGGCAAATGAAAATTTGTGCAGCTTATTCACTGCTAAGAGAAATATTATGATCTTGGTCAGACATTGGCATGGTCAAGACGCTATGCGTTCATGTGTAGCGCCTATCACAGCACTGTTAGCCTGATAAGTTCACTGCTGAATGTGAATACGAAAATGTATCCACATATTATATGAATTGCATTTAAATTCAAATCTTGTCCCAATAACTCTTGACAATGTGAATAGGCCCTTACGTCCCCAGAAGTCTTACAAACACTGTTGTTTTGGTCAGTGCCCGACTGGGGGAATCTGAGACGTGCCTGAGCAGACTATATCCTGAAGCTAACCTTAATGACTAAAATGATGTCAAATAACTTGGTCATGCAGAGAAGTGCATACAGTACATTACCCATTTACTAAAAAAAGGCATCAACACTTGAAATTAAAGGGAAAATTCACCAATTTTGTTCAAAAAGTTTGGGATCACTTAATAACTTAACAAAAAAAGATTTTATTTGTCCATTAAAATAACATCAGATTGATCAGAAAGTGTAGACATTTTTAATGTTGTAAATGACTATTGGTGACTGATTTTGAATGGAATATCTATATAGGCGTACAGAGGGCCAATATCAGCAACCATCAGTCTTGTGTTCCAATTGTTCCAACATCAGTTGTGTTTGCTAATCTAAGTTAATCATTTTAAAAGCTAATTGATCATTAGAAAACCATTGTGCAATTATATTAGCACAGCTGAAAGCTGTTGTGCTCATTAAAAAAGCAATAAAATTGACCTTCTTTAGACTTGCTGAGTATCTGGAGCATCAACAGTTGAGGGTTTGATAGCAAGCTCAAAATGGCCAGAAATAAAGAACGTTCTTCTGAAACTCATCAGTCTATTCTTGTTCTGAGAAATGAAGGCTATTCCTTTGGAGAAATTGTCATGAAACTGAAGATCTTGTACAACACTCTACTATTCCCATCACAGAACAGTGCAAACTGACTCTAACCGGGGAAGAAAGAGGAGTGGGAGGCCCCGGTGCACAACTGAGCAAGAGGACAAATACATTAGAGTGTCTAGTTTGGGAAACGGAGCTTCATTAAATACCCGCAAAACACCAGTCTCAACGTCAAAAGTGAAGAGGCGACTCTGGGACGCTGGCCTTCTAGGCAGAGTTGCAAAGAAAAAGCCATATCTCAGACTGGCCAATAAAAAGAAAAGATTAATATGGGCAAGCTAACACAAACACTGGACAGAGGAAGACTGGGAAAAAGTGTTTAAAAAAGTGACAGGCGAATCTAAGTTTGAAGTGTTCGGATCACAAAGAAGAACATTCGTGAGATGCAGACCAAATGAAAAGGTGCTGGAGGAGTTCTTGACACCATTTGTCAAGCATGGTGGAGGCAAGGTGATGGTCTGAGGGCTTGATTGGAGCCAATTTCCTCCTACAACAGGACAATGACCCTAAGCACAGCTCCAAACTATGCAAGAACTATTTAGGGAAAAAGCAGTAAGCTGGTATTCTGTCTATAATGGAGTGGCCAGCACTGTCACGAATCTCAACCCTATTGGGCTGTTATGGGAGCAGCTTGACCGTATGGTATGTAAGAAGTGCCCATCAAGCCAGTCTAACTTGTGGGAGGTGCTTTAGGAAGAATGGGGAGAAATCACTTCAGATAACCTTATCAAACTGACAACTAGAATGCCAAAAGTCTGCAAGGCTGTAATTGCTGAAAATGGGGCAATTCTTTAACAAAAACAAAGTATGAAGGACACAATTATTATTTCAATTAAAAAATAATTTATTTAATTATTTCTAACCTTGTAAATGACTTATTTTCCTATTTATTTTGCTGTATTTCCTAATCAAACTAATTTAATGTATGTTTTCATGGAAAACAACAAAATTTCTAAGTGACCCCAGACTTCTGAACGGTAGTGTACATGGCCTTTCATTCTTTCTGTCCTTGTGGTTGATCACCCAATACGTTTTTGGATTATTTTGTGTAGTTGCAAAAACAACTGTTTGCCACATTCTGCTGAATCATTACTTGCCATTGACTTTAATAAAATATGAAAGCAAACCATGACATTTGTTGTCAATCTAACACAAAGTCCAACCAAACCCCAACATTGAGGAGGTGCAGGGGGAAGTATTGTTTTCTGTGCTGTCCAAGGACAGAAGACCACATTTTGTGCAAAAAAAAAAAATGTCATAAGACAGTTTGGGAAGTCAACTATGAGCACACAAATGCACCAGTAGGTTTCACCAGTGAAACTGATGTCAAATGTGATGTAACTAGAAGTATATCTTCTTTGAACTGTACAGAAGGTAACAATTTAAACAAAATAGCCCCATCAGCAAAATTAAGCTAACTGTGCAGTGAGTAGTGAACAGTACATTGTTAACTCAGTTACAAAAGAATAATGACTAGAACATGTAAAAATAAACATTGTAATTTGTTGCTCATGGTGTCATTTTTTTTTCTTTTAAGGCTATAGATTGATCACATTCTCCGACATGGAAAATGTAAAGATAGCACAAACAAAAGAAGAACATTAGCAGCCTGCATAGTTATCAAATTAATGAGTGGGTAGTGTCCATAAAATATAGAGCTAACTGAACAAACAACAGGGTCAGGTCTGTAGCAACCAAAATATGAAAATGTGTACATTTATTAATAAACATATCAACAAAAACACATAAATGCTGATAGAATGTTTGCTTATGTGCAATGCTTGCTTATGCCTTATCTGAGATAAGCACGATAAACACCTCCATACATGTTGGCCTTTATTGCTTTAAATTAAGGGGATTTGTGGCCTCTTAGGTCATGACTAGGTGTCCCGTAGTATATCTGTCCTGAAGACTTCCAACCGTCTCATATATCAAGAACTATGGGGATTCCAGAACTCACTTCTAGCCATTCAGCAACAAGTTTTCATCAATACTTTGGTTCATAAGAAATTCTAACACTTTTGGGATCACACTATCTGTACCTTATGTACAACATTTTACTTTCTCTGGTGAGTATATACTTGTATATAGACAGAGAGACAGACAGACAGATTTTGCATTTGCCAAATTCTTAACAGCTTCATTACCAAATGTAGTAATTCCTCACCAAATAGACTAGTGTCCAGGGATATAATAAACGTAAATCAAGCTGCCTAATGCTACATGAACACAGGAAATACGTTCCTCCTCTCACCAAGACTTTCCAGCATGCAAAAGCCACGAGTTGTTAGAAGGATATTTAAATTACATAAAAAATGAATCATCCACGGTAACTGCTTTTTCAGGACTGTCTTCATTCACTTCAACAATTATACAGCTCATGAGAGTAATTGTCGGGACAATCAAGTAAAAAATATTTAAAAAATGCAATAAGAAATCTTTTATGGTAATGTTTTGTATATCAATGTCATTATGTGATGACTCATTCACATTCAACCAATCTGACTGTAATTTAACCCAGCAGAATTTAACATGCAATTGTCAGTGTACTGTTCCAGTGAAATCCATATCCTATAGGCATAGTCTACTGGCTTGAGATTTTTTATGATGTCATGGAAAGCCTAATATGGGTTCCGCATTGCAACTAATGTAATAATAGGGAGAAGAAACGGTTTGACGTCCCTGAAATTCTCTTGCAAGATTACATCTCGTTCCATCCTTCCCAATAGCTTCCACATTCTGAACTAATCGAGACATGGCTTTTGCTCGCTTCGGTCCCCTTGATTCCGTCTGGTAACAAGGCGTAAACACAGGCTATATTCTTTAACACATTGGTTGGTACGAAATATAAATTAAACTGCTGCTATTTAAACACAGTAGTATTCTATTATCGGATGAAATTGTGTAAATTAAAAGCAAACTAGTTATCACGTACTACAGAGGAAACGCATGAATATAGATTAAAAACAATACAATTATCACACCATTGAGACAGTCCTCACATGTTACAAATTCCTCTCCAGTTGATAACAGTATCGAGAAAATTGCGTGAGTGAGTGGTCCTGGTTATCTATCAGCAACACGACAGTAAAAAAAATCGTGTTTTCAAATACTTAGCCTACTGTTGTTTGTTCAGATTGGAGGTCTAGACACTCCAATTAACTAAAATAGACAGCAGTTTTCTGTAATATGCACAGAATTTGCGAACAGAAATACGCGCATCAGTCTTTCAAAGCTGCTACGCTTGCTCCATAACAGTATCATTACTACTACCACACTATTGACAGAATCCCCAAATAACTGACCAATTCATATAGGCTACGTAAGGAAAGTGTTGTGCTTATGACCCTGGACTGCACCGCTAAACACTAGTTTCCTTTATAACGATGCGTTTTTAGTAGTAGCATTGAGTATTTCTCAACCCGTATAGAAAAATTATATTTTGATGAGAAGTAGCCTACATGTTCTTTCTTGCTACATGTTTACCTGATTTACTTTGCTTTACTGACTGACACCCATCCATACATTAAGCATAGTCTACCGCCATCTACAACCAGTAATTGCGCTTCTCACCTTTTACAAGCTGCGGGACAGCGGCGCTCAAGCAGAGGACGATGAATACGAGTAACGGTCCCATCCTCTCTCAGATACCAGGTTTCACTTCCAAGGTTAAGGAATGTGGGAAAATCACGAAGCAAAATAAGAAAAGTTGTCTCTCAATGAGCCGTAAGGCTAGTTCCTGACCGTAAGCCTACCTCCTCCCCGACTAGCGGTTTTAAGTCCTCTTATTTTCCGGACAGATTCGCGGACGGTACCGCACTAGCCTACCTGGAATGCCGAGTGTTGAAACAAGTGACAGTGCCAGGGGTCCACTGCCTGCCTTCCCCTCTTACCGCAATGATGCGCGATGCGCTGCGATAGCCGAGTGAGAATGTGCGTGCGTGCTGGTCCCGGCAGACGGTTTCACCGAGAGTGCGTCTAAGTGTCAGGGAGTGTGTGTGTATCTGCAAATGTGTGTCTAAGCACTGGCGGATGAGGAGCGCGCAGTAGACTACACCGCCGGTCACAGAAATCCGACTGGGGCGCTGTCTCACTGATGACAAACCCCTGCTCCTCCCCACACGTGCCGTTAATTCAAAGCATCGCAAAAATCAGAAGGGTGGGACCTACAGATCAGTCACTCTTCTTCCAGTTCTCGTTCCTTTGCTGGACCTCTGGGAAAACTGACACTGACAACTGATGGAAACCAGGTCCCTTAGTTTAGCTGCTCTCAGCTCCAATTTGTATGCCTATGTCTTCAGGAAAGCGATTACATTCCAGATCTCAGTTGACATGCCAATAGAATATTTCATTTGTAGTCCAGGAGACTTCTATATTCAAATGTTTCCAGGAGCCTTACTCTCATTAGAATATCTACCCTGATGCATAAAGTAACACATGAAATCATCTGCTATATGGGCATCTTTTCAGAAGATAGGAAGGGACTCTGTTTAAAGAGAACCATGTTCCACCATTGGGATGTCAGTAAAGATGAAGTATTTGACAGGGATGAGTGGGAGCTGACCCAGGGATGGGAGCAGTGCCCTCCCTACCCTTTTCGGGGACCAAAGCAAAACTCTGATAGTACAACATTTAGGTGCCCCTCTTGACTGGGGAGAGAGAGAGTGAGAGGGCATTTGGAAAGTATTCAGACCCTTTCAGTTTTCTAAAATTTATTAAATGCAATTATTCCTAAAACCAAGTCATGACGTTAAAGGAATTATCAATAGCACTCCGAGATTGTATTTGAAGCTTGTTGTTTTTTATTCTCTATATATACAGCATTTGTAAAAACAAAAATTAAAAAAAAAAACTTGAATGCCTTTGGATTCTGCATATTCACACTCTTCTGTGACATTCTGCATCGGACAACTGTAGGCAAACTGTTACATTACATTACTGTTTTCATATCAGGCAAAACTCTTGTAGTACATTTCCCATTTCTGACTAAAAATAATTTCCATCCTGCAATCAAAACATCGTTTTTTGTCTAATTTAATGTAACAAACAACAATAGAAATAAATGAAAGAAATGTCATGAAATGTTTTACACACTTGAAGAAGGGTGGCATGCACATGGGGATGGTGGTCATATGCTTTCCACCCCCCTAGATGAAAATAATTCCTTATCAGGGTTGAGGAAAGCAGGATATGGAGCCAGGCATAGAGTCAGGAATCTGGGACTGTTGCACCCACGTTGACCAGGCACTTAGAGATGTGTTCGTTGGCTGATGATATTGCACCCACAGAGCCAGGTTTTGGCAACGTCAACAAAGATATCCTTGTGATGGTTCACAACAGATCAGCTCGGAGTTTTGACCCTGTCCAGAGGCTCTTCAAATTTCCTACTGTTTCTTGCTGCCTATCCCGTTCCATGTTGAAAGATATGGTGTAACGGGGAGAGACAGGGATTGGACACAGAGGATGCGTTCAGGGCCCAGTAGGGCATCATATTGACAAAAATAGATGGGTAAGGGGTGGAGGTGGAGGTGAGGGACAAATCAAAACTTAGGGACAAACCCTTTTTATAGGGATGTGGCTTCATCTCTGCGGCGGTCTACCGGGGAGGGGGATTTGGGAGGAATGGGTGTTGGTGGTCATCATTTTGGTGGCCTCTGCACCCTACGTCTCCTGGCCACCTTCCTGCACATCCATCTCCTATTGACTGGGTCCACATCTATCTTTGCCTTAAAAAAACGACACAATGTACATGTTAAGTACATGTGGGAATTTGGTTGGAATAAGCCGAAAAACGCAACCGCTGATGTCAAAGCTTTCTTGAAGAACTTAGATGCTCCAGAGCTCCTTCACCCGAGAGAGGCCATTTTTGGTGGTTATATACCAACGCAATCGGTTTGTTTACGGCTCAAGAAGGGGAGATTAATGCTTGATATAGGATTTCAGCTGCTCAACAGTTCAGGGTCTCCTTTGTCGTACTTTTCGTTTCATAATGTGCCAGATGTTTTCAATGGGTGACAGGTCTGGACAGCAGGCAGACCAGTTTACTCTTTTACTACGGAGCCATGCTGTCGTAATACATGCCGAATGTGGTTTGGCATTGTCTTGCTGAAATAAGCAAAGCCTTCCCTGAAAAAGACATTGTCTGGATGGGAGCATATGTTGCTCCAAAACCAGTATATATTGTTCAGCATTCAGAGAACGCAGCAGCGTTTCCAGATCTTGTATCTGGTTTCATTTTTTGTATTAAACAACTTTTCCAATCTTTTGTTGCTCCTGTCCCAGCTTTTTTGAAACGTGTTGCTGACATCAAATTCAAAGTGGGCATATATTTTTCAAAGAAAAATAGAGTGACAAAAATATAATTTAATGTATTCTATAAGTATTCTGGAATGCCGCTATTTATCTCTGGTATAAGATGTTTAATAGACCATAGAAAAAACCTCTTCAACATTCTCTGTCAAATGCCTAACTGGCAGAAACTGTACAATGCTGCAGTGTTATTGGCATATCATGACAACTTCGACCAGCTCTGGAAGCGGAGGAATTGTTTCAGTGAGAATAACATACGTCCCAACAACTGCATAGCACAAAATCTCTCAGAAAGCATTCAACAACAAGCAGAGTGACATGCACAGACTCAGGTAATTCCCACTATTAATACTGTTAGCTGTGTTAGTTTGTTCCCTCAAACTACACTCTTCTACAAACCTATGTTTGTGGTTTTATTTCGCAAAGTCGTAAAAAAAAGAAAAAAAAGAAAAGGAACCAGACAAGCCTAGTTCGGCCGGGCCGCGATTAGAAGGGATGAATGTGGTTGGCTTCATTGACCTGGGTCTCCCATGTGAGAGGCTGTGTCTTTAACCTCTACGCCACAAAGCTATAGACGTATGCCGACTGTCAGTCTAGCGTCTCAACATTAGATCATTTTGTCACGCATTAACATCACGCCAAGTTTGAATATTTAACTAGACAACATTAAGCAATGGGTTAAACTAACGTTTTTTGTGAAGTTTACTTCCAACACAAGCAGCATCTATGAACTGTATGGCTTTTGCCACTGGCTGTTTTAACAGCTTATTAGCCAGTAATAGGCTTACTAGTATCTACTAACTTACTACTTCGAATAGTCATAAGAATTTAGCAATTGCCAGGGATACTGAAGAAGAACATCAAAGCTATTTCACACTGCTATGCTAAAGCTATGTACACAGCCAAAGCTATTTCATTTCATGGCACAACAAAGTTTTTCTTCCATTCGTGAATGACATGGGATACAATAACTATCAATATAGGTGACAATAACTGACTTTTTCGTCAAGTGAAAAGACGCGAGAATCGTGGAAACCCCTCTTTTACTGCCCAAGGGGTTGTGATCTAGCCAATATTACTTACAGTTTCCCAAACCACCACATATGTTGCTCTTTATAAAGTGCATCGTAAGTGTGACGTTACGGCCGTTTGGAATAGAATTAGACCATGTTTGGGGTTGGGGTAGACCATGTTTTTGAATGGAATTAAGCCATGAATACATTTTAAAATATAGCTTATTTTATTTCGATAGAGCTTGATTACTGATCAGAAGCATATAATATCGCTGGCAATGTATTCTACTACTACTTAGGCATCAACAGAAAAATGTAAAGCTCGAAGAAGTTGTGAAATTTAGGGTAGACAAAATTAAATACAACCAATGTGGTGGACTTCAGCCAATCAAAATCATATCTCTGGAAATCGATCATGTGACATCAAATTATCAGTTCATCGGGTAGCTATATAGAATATATGTTACTTAAGTCACAGCAATCAACACATGGTTAACACTGGTTAACTGGGAATATAAAGCATTGTTGGAAAAATCCATTCTAATTGTTTGAAATATAAATGGAACGCAAGAGAAAACAAGCATTCAGAGCTGAAGAAATCAGGTAGAAGCACCAGCACCATCCATCAAAGACAGTAGCCTACGATACAGGGGTCCAGACTCGTTAATTTTAAACACCTTTTCTTATTAACTCTTGTTTTATGTATGTTTTTCTTTATCCTCAGTTGACAATTGCATTCAATTACATTCACATATACTCACACACTTATTATATAATTTGTCTAAATAAATGTATCTTAATTAAAACAGTTTTGATAATTGTTTTATTGCCATAATATTAACTGTTTGCGACCACTCCTCGGATGTTGAGGGAGGCGCCATTTCAGTAAAGTGCCTGTTACGAAGGACTAACGAGTGGTCTGGAGCGCTAGTTAACGAACGAGTGATGTTACGTGCCACTTAAGTAACGATGCTTTTGGGAAACGCACTGATAAAATAACAAGGCACTTACGTGCATCTTATGATCATCTTAGTGCTTTTGGAAACCGGGCCCTGCACAGTACTTGTCCCAACTGCCATTAACACTTAGGAAAAACAACTGACATTTACATATCTCAGGAAATTCTGACTTTTGCCCCTTTTATAACCACTGTGATTATCTGCTTGTGTATGAAAGCCATCTGACATTTACATTTACACTCAAGGAGTAGGAGCTGGTCATCTCAAAGTTTTAATATCTAAATGAAAGGTCTCCACTGGGCACAGAAAGAAAAGGAGAAGTCACCTGCAGGAGCTTCATTCCTTTCTAGGTTTTTGCCTTTCTAGTATTTTGTACTTCAATAGGGATGCACCGATACCACAGTATTTCAGACTGAGTATGTAAGTACTTATATTTGGGTACTTGCCGATACCGAGTATCGATACCAAGTATTCAAAGCTGCACTAGGTAGGGTTTTTGTCCCCTATAAAAATGTTGTGATTCTCTACATTAACTTACTTAAGCTCTAACCATTTCTCAATGTGCTCCACCTTATAATATTCTTTACCTTATATAAAGTATTATTTAAATAGTAATGTCTTTAATTTATATTTTACCCGAAACAGTTTTTTCTTTGAAAATATAAACAATACAAACATCCCATCGCAGACTTGTTTTGAAGGCAAAATACGAAAACTCTATTGTTGCCTGCACGGAGTTGTGACAGTTAGCTTCTTACCTTTGGTTGTTGCTCAGACGATGGCTACCTTTATATCCATGTGACAGCCACTTACTGACCGTTCAACGCAAACGCATGCACGCACAGATAGCCAGTTACTTTTCTCTGACTTCACTAGCTAGTTTGATACTCTGAATGTGCAGGACTGGGCGTTGTTGCTCTGCTCTGATGCTCGTGCGATAGTAAACTGTGCGCGATTCATTGAATCTTTTCATGCTCTGCTCTTTCATTTTTCTCTACCCGCGGGCTGTCTCTTGACATTTTATTTTGCTTCTTCAGTGGTGGAGTTAGCCGCTGTTGTGGTTCTGCACTGCTAGCGTTAGTATACTCCTTGAACTCTGCGCTGTGTTGTGTATGATAAGATATTTTATCAAATTGCTTGTGTTAAATGTGTTTTTCCCTTTCCTCCTCGTCAATTTAGCAGAGCAGAGCTTGTACTCTACTTGTGTCATTGCAGACACCTCCGTCTTCCTGCTATACCAATCTGAGTTCTATATTCTATGCGGCCTGAGGCGACACAACCATCGAGTTTCACTTTGTTTCCATGACGTGGTATCGGTGCGTGGTATCAGCATATTTCTATGAGTACAAGTACATGAGCCCAGTATCGACACTGGTATCGGTGCATCCCTATACTTAAACATCTTAATGTGCTCATTGGGGTTTCATGCTTCAAATACAGTTGATTATTGATTTGGTAATTTCAATTGTTTTTACTTTTCTTTCATATAATGATATACACCTGTCAGTAACCATAAATTCTTCAATTGCAGCATAGTTTGTCATTAAATCTTGTATATCACATACATTTTTAGCACTTTGATTCTATTTTGGCCTAACAATATGGCACATAGTAACAACTCCCTTTGCATTAAAATAAGTTCTCAATGCAGGTCATTTTGCTTCCTATCACACTGCTTGATCAGCCAGGAAGTATTTGCCAGAACCAGTGCAGCTGGGGGAGAGTGCATGCTCCACTACAATTAGCCTTGAAGACCACGAACCTGCCAAAAGGGTTGCTAGAATGAATGGAGGCAAAGCAGTCCAGTCTGACATTCACTCCACCAACCCTGACAGATGCTGTGGTTAAATGTGGAATGGACTACCCATATTTGTACATACTTGTACTACCCATATTTTCAAAGTAGGACTTCACTTAAGTAAAAATGTTCTTTAAATATATTATGCATTAATTCAAGTTTCCATTTGTAATATTTCCAACATACAAACACAGAACAATGCTGAATATAATATAAAGGTTATTAAAGAAAGATAATATTTGCAAAGGACTGCTTCACACAATTTTCTATTTTCTGCGTACTCCTGCTCATAGAGTTGGCGTGTTCCTGATGATTTTCTGGATACAACTCAAAAACAAGCATCGCTTTGAAGCGATGGAGAAATACAATGATATGGACCAGAAAACGGCGACATTTCTCCTCTGGGTGAGCTCTCCATAAGTAGTAAGCTAGCTACTTAGTACTAGTAGTAAGCTACCCATGAATAAATATCTCTCCGGTAACACACCAGCCTGGGAAAAGTATACAAAAAGTTTGTTTGCTTGTCAAATTTACACTGACTGACTGACTACCCCTTGTTAAATACCGTAGTGGTTAGAGAAGCGGACCTGTAAACTATAAGTCCCGAGTTCGTATCTCCTCGCAGGCGAAGCCAAGTATGCATTATGAATTATTCTGTATAGACAAAAACTTTGCTGGCTAAAACCTTCAATATCTACATTATAGTAAGCCTGAAATAACAGTTTACGTTTATATTGCGACTGTTTCTGGTGGATTTTTTAAATACGCAACCGTGCATGCGTTTTGGGTCAGGATAGACAAACACATTTGCTGGCTACAACATACAGTAGTTACGTTATAGTAAGCCTTAACTTAAACTGTATACGGTTATTTTGCGACCTTTTCTGGCATGGAAAAGTACATCTTCAGTCTCGCTAGCAATTGCTCAATTCTTATGATTATTCCTAGGAAGTTAGTAGATAATAGTTAAGCCTATTACTGGCTAATAAGCTGTTAAAACGGCCAGTGGCAAATGCAATACAGGTCATAGACGCTATGGTGGAGTTAAACTTAATTAGAAACGTTAGTCAGTTTAACACAATCCTCAATGGAGTCTAGCGACTGCTGAAACGTGTAATGCCGTGGAGTTGTGGTTAAAGACATGCGCCTCTTATGTGGAAGACTATGTTCGAATCTATTGAGAGCAACGACATTTATTAATTATGTCTGGTAGATTCCATTATTCTCTCGTCTTTTCACTTGATGAAAGTTAGTTATCGTCACCTTTATTGATAGTTACTGTATAAATGTCATTCACGAATGAAAGAAAAATGTATGTTGTTTTGCCATGAAAGAAAAAAATACGTTCTTATGCCATGAAATGAAATAGCTTTGGCAGACTCGCTAGCAATTGCTCAATTCTTATGACTATTCCAGTAAGTTAGTAGATACCGGTAAAGCTTATTACTGGCTAATACGCTGTTAAAACGGCCAGTGGCAAAAGAGGATTTGTTCAGGATATACAGATGCCGAGTGCCAGCTGGAAAACATACAGCTCCATGGTGTAGTGGTAAACGACGCAGCCTTTCACGTGTGCGACCCGGGTTCGACTCTCGAGGTGACAACACTTTCTATTGCGGGCCGGCTGAACTAGGCTTGCCTGGTTTCTTGTTACTGAGGCTGGATTGTTGTTTTGCGTGATAATGATGGTCTTATTGCCAATCAAGCATGATCTTATTTTTTCAGGTTTGTTTACACGGTCTCCGACCAGACGTAAGTTTGATCGTTAGGATACGACAAAGATAATATTGATGAATACCAGCTTTGTCGGTGAAATGATCGCACGATCATTTTAAGATCAAATTCGATCGTACGCACGTTTCATGAATGAGGGCCAGTGTTTCTGCTAAGACTCCGCAAAACTCTTGTTGTTCCAAGATTGTACATTACACTATGTCGTTTGGTGAATCTAAACCAACTAATGCACAACCTGTGCATTGGAATAGTATTAGCTAGTCAAATAAGGGGGGGGGGGGTGGTAGTTATGCGAGTGTCTAAAGTGAGTAAGAGGAGATTACACGTCAATGGGGTGTGATAAATCAGCAAGAGAATTTAAATGGGGAATAGCTCAGGCACTCCAAATAATTTTGTTGAAATAAATATTAACATTAAACATTAACTGCAGATGTCTTCAGGTCATTTAAGTATTCATGCCAGTATTACAGTCAGCATCTTACAGATGTCCCTTTTAGATTAAACAGAAGTGCTTCATCCACAGACAGCTCCCTGAAAATATTCTACTGCTTACAAAATGTTTGTGCAGGTAGTATAAAACTAGCATGCTCTTAGAGAGACAGGTATCGTAGCCAGTGGATGACCTATTCCTTTTGCTCACGTATCTCGCTCTGGGGTTGAAAGACCGAGATCTGGGTCAGCGCTTTCACATACATCCCTTCAGTAGGATCATTATCACATGGACCAGCTTCCTCTACATACTGTTGAGAGCAGTGACCATCTGGATGGCTCAAAAAAATCAAGGCCAACTTACTTGGAAGGATTTTAAAGCTACCCAGACACACAGGTCATCGTTGAATGAATTGAGTTTAGGTATCAGCCACCACCCTCTCTTCTGCTGCAGAGAACGTTTCCTAACAATATATCCCACGGCACACTGGGAATAGCTCCATGTGGACCGATCACTTTTGTGTCCTCACAGTACAGAGGCTCCATCAGCAACAGACATTTTTTGTTAAACAGTCAGGCTTCCAACACCTTACAGGCTTACATAGGGTTCCCATTGATAACCTTGTACCAGAGAAGGTCTATAGCCCCTGGAATGCTTGCTCACCTACTACCAATGTGGAGCTCTTTAGAAGAAATGGGACAAGATGTGAGGTGAGTTAGGTGGCTAGAAAAATGTTTGCTGTTGCAAACACATTTGAATGTATATGTAATACTGTAAATATATTATGCATATAATCCCGCTGTAATTGCTACTGTAGGATTTCCTTTCTCCCCCCACACCATTTATTGTGACATTTAAGACATTTGTATCATGTTTAATACGATTCTAAATATTTTTATTTATAATTTCTTACCGTCTGAGTGGTCATATAGAAGTTCTTAGGTTTTAAAATAGCCTATCATGATTAAGAAGTTGTAAATTATAGTTTAACACACACATTGCATTACACGTTTCACATGTACTGTCATATTTGTACATCATGTTTTTTTCTATATTTGTGCATTTTTTTTTCTATTGACATTACTATTCCAAACACAGACACATACAGGTGCATCTCAAAATTAGAATATCGTGGAAAGGTTCATTAATTTCCGTAATTCAAATAATAAAGTGACAACATTTCAAGCCTTTTTTCTGTCAATCTTGATGATTACGGCTTGCTTACAGCTCATGGAAATCAAAATTCCAGTATCTCAAAAAATGTATAATACAGAAATGTCGACCAGAGTTGGTCAGTAACATTAAAAGATCATTCCAGAGAGGATGGGTCTGTCAGAAGTGAGGATGGGGAGGGGTTCACCACACTGTGAAAGACTTCGCTGGCAAATAGTGCAACAATTTAAGAATAACGTTTCTCAACGTAAAATTGCAAAGAGTTTGGGGATCTCATCATCGAAGGTACATAATATCCTTAAAAGATTAGGAGAATATGGAGAAATCTCTGTATACAAGAAACAAGGCCGAAAACCAATATTGGATGTCCGTGATCTTCGGGCCCTCAAATGGCACTGCATTAAAAACAGACACGATTGTCTGATGGAAATCACTGCATGAACACTTCCAAAAACCATTGTCTGTGAACACCGTATGTCTCTGCATCCACACATGCAAGTTATAAATCTACCATGCAAAGAAGAAACCATATATAAACAAGATCCAGAACTGGATCTTGAACACCTAGTATTAAAAGAAGAAGTGATGTGTTACCAGCCTCAGGGTTACCTGGACCAGCAGCAAGCGCTACACAGGCAGTTAAGTCTGTGGAAGCAGTAGAGAAACAGCACAAACCTTTAGTGCATTCGGTCTGAGCACATTTATTTCTGCCCAAAACAATTGTTCATTAAAACATATTTCATTATCCAATTCTTAACCTCCAGAAGTATTCCAACAACCATCCATACACATACAATAACTTGTCATTCACTACAATATATTCACCATGCAGTTACTAATCTATTCAGATGAAAGTAGAATAGTCAGGTGTAATTATCCTTTCAATATAATTGTGTATAAGTAACTTTTCTTTAATATAGTAACAACAATAATCGTTCCCTCCAGGCATAGCAGCATCTACTCACATTAGCTATTAAAAATTGCCTCTGAAATGCGCCGCCCCATCACTAACTTCGCGCCAAAACTGTACTGAGGAAAGTATCTTAACTTGTAAAATGTAGCTTCTTAAAACTTTAACACCTTTCTGATGCAACATATATTATACAAATTACAGTACATATTATCTGAATACAATATATGAACTCGTAAGACAAACCGAATAATCAAATACAAACGGGACGACTCAGGACTACTAGCACCATGAATAGCTAGCTTTCGCTCGGTGGAAAAATTCTCGTTTCCTTCACACTCAATAAAACTGTTTCAGCTCTATTATTTACACATTTGTTTGCAGATTATACTAACTAACTAGATTATACAAATCACACACAACTTTGACCCAAAACGAACGTCTTTTAAAGTATATTTCACATACCCGTGGACGCAGCACACACTTTGTGTATTCGGTCTGAGTACATTTATTTCTGCGCAAACTCAGGACCGTTGCCTCCCTAATGCAACTCCGCAGCAGCACCTATTGATCAGGTGGATTAACTACAGTTTTGTAACTGACAAGATTATTGTTAAAATAGTGCACAATGTTAAAACAAATAAGGGGGGTGTCTCATAATAAGATTACCTTTTAATAGAGGCCATTTTCTAACCTTCTACAGATGCAACACAGTGGTAATCATGCCCCTGTCCCAACTTTTTTGAAATGCGTGGCTGGCATAAAATTAAAAATGGGCATGTATTTTTCCAAAACAATAACATTTCTCAGTTTCAACATCTGATATGTTATCTATTGTACTATTTTCTGTTAAATACACTGATAAATGATATGCTCATCGTTGCATTCTGTTTTTATTTGCATTTCACGCAGCATCCCAACTTTTTTGGAAACATGGTTGTACATGAATATATGAATACACAATAAAACAACCAAGAAAAGTTCAATTTTGGATCTTCACACATTGTGAGGCTGCAGTTGAGGTACAAGAAACTTGCTGTGGCTTCAAAGATAAGTACTTCTGAGTGTTTGAAGTCATATCTACTATCTCAACCTGTGACCTTTTCAAACATGCACTGTTTTCCTAGGTTTGTACCATAGTTTTTCTGCCTCTGTACATCTATAAACTGAAGGCACACCATGCACACAAAGCTGGGATAAGTGTGCCATCTCAAAGCAGTGCAACAGTTGATTGCAGAAAGTGCAGGTGATGAGTGAGGAGGACAGGGTCAGAATCCCTAAGTTCAATCCAAACAGATCCCAGAACCAAAAGTATATGATCAGAGAAAGTCTTATAAACATTAATGGCATTGTGAAATACTGCCCACTTAACCAAATGGCAAATATCTAAATATAAATAGAATTAGGAAAGCAGGGCTAACAAACATTTCAGGACAATTTATAACCCTAAAGCTTTGTATCTGCCAAATAAACATTAACATCTGCATTAAAGCTGGTTCAAAACATGAGACCAATTCTATCTTTTTCCATACACAGAGTGTGACACTCAGACTTTTATTCATTGACCTGTAACAACAGGTCTTCATACTGACTGTTTGAGTGTCTTTGTGACACTAATAAACAATGAAAACATTTTACAAATAGTTAGACTAACCCTTTAATAGCTTCAACTAATTAAAGACTAATTAGACTAATAGACTAACCCTTTAACAGCTTCAACGATAATTTGTAGCATGTTGCAATTCAGCTACCTTCATACATCCAAACATTGTACATAATTATGCATTTTAGTAATGTCATCTAAACAGCTCAGGAGTAGTGTACTTTAAGCAGCCAATGAAAACATAAAGACAAGTATGTGTGTAATTACTGAGACAACTCTGATGTATCAAGGTAGACCACATGCTAGGACCCAGAGGAATAAGGCAAAAATGTGATGGTCCCTGGCACAAAAAAGTTTGAGAAACGCTGGCTGGGGAAAAACGTCACTAACCAACAGTGAATATCTCACATTTGTCTTGTTTGTGCATGTTTTAGAGTTTTTGACTGACTTTCAATGCTGCTCTAGCAGGTGTTTTCAACATTTCTGCTAGCTAGTTTGTTAGCATCTGCCTTTTAGAAGATCAACTTTCACCACGTACCATATTTAGTCGGCGCGCCTTGTGGGTTTTGTAATTTGTCACATTATTCTGAGTTACTCCCACTTATTCGCTCCTCTCCAGGCGTGCAACATTAATTCATCTGCTCTGCTCAAAATATTAGTAATCTGTCTGAGAAGAAGCGCTTTACATTTCAACAGCTAGTAGTACGCTACGTGGCTGATCAGGCAAACTGTTTAAATACTCTGCGCTCTGACCAAATTACGCACACTCCACTTCAGCTCCACTGCGCTCATACTCTGGCTCAGGCCTCTTTAATTAATTTAGAATGTCATCAACAAAGCATTGATTCTCTAGAATTAGAACTAGATTAAATGTCGGCTGCATCAAGTAAATGAGTGATGCTGTGATTCTGTGATTTTTCTTATTCATTCATTTCGACATAATGTTTTAGAGTAGTTTTTCCCCCATAGAAGGCCCAGGTGCAATAGACACGGTTCACCTCTGGTGTAACCACTACTCAAAAAAAGAATGTACATGTTAAAAAATTAAGTAAGGTGAAGTCATTTTCAAGTGTTGATTGGTCAACTCCCTTATTTCAGACTTATATAACTAATCAAATATTGTTATTTCACGCTCATCTTTATACACACGCAAATACCCAGTGTCCTATACATCACCGATGTACTGTGGAGACTAATGCAATAAAAACAAGCTGAAACCTAATGCAGAGAAAACCACTTGGTGGTTTATGTCAGGAAACACCCCACACCTCCTTTCATCTCAAGATTTAAGGCTCAGCTGTTAGTTTGGCTGAATCAAGTCCTAGGGAGCATAATTTTCCACATTCTCAGGTGGGAGGAAAACATCAAAGCAAACACTAAGCAGGCACACCAGTGGAGGTGCTGCTTACGGTAACTGAAAACAGTAAACATCTAGCAGTCCATCTTAATCCAGATTTACACATTGATTTTAGAGTCCTTCCTCACTTCCTCCATCACCGTTTTGTTTCTTCTGCCAGCAGCAGGGGTAAACTGCCATGCATTGTACAGTCTTCAGAAAGGGTCTTCAGCTGTCGCCTTAGTAAGTGCACAAGTTCATCACTGACCTCACTAACCCAGAACACCCCGGCTCCAAAAATGACCATGCCGTGGGTGGAGGGCAAGCAGATAGTCAATCATGATGAATAAAATCTTGCCATCTGAACAGTTTCTTTCCCTGTGCTGTGGCCCTCAGCACCCAGCCATGTGTCCCATAGAGACTAATAAGACTATGACCACCACATCAAGAAAACTCCAAACTTTTAACTGAATAGCTACACTATATTGCACTCTGTTCTAAACTATGTCCATCTTTCTCCATCCAGACATACTATACACATAGTGTAAATTTAAATCCATACTATGAATCATATATATATATCCTTCACTCATATTTCATTGTGGTCAAAGTAAACTTCGTAAAGTCTGTGGAGCTGTCTAAATGCTGTCTACCATGAGCAGTGCCATTACAAGTCATTTCTATGTATGTGTAAATGTATTCAGAAAAGAAAGGTTATATGTACACTCATGACACTCCATTATAAACTAATGAGCTAACAAGTAGCTTTAGTCTGTTTTAGAAAAGGTTACTAGCAATAAGTATAAAATGAAATCTCACCACTAACCTTATAACAACCTTGTGTTGAATAAGGTATAGGTTTAGCAAGTTGAGGAGTTTTAGCTGCTGTGTCACATTAGATTGAAGCTGACATGTTCAAAATATATACAGTAGATTTAGAAGTTGTTAAGTTGGTGAAAGGAACGTCCATAACAAAAATGTGTTTCTACTTTCTTGACATTACACTCCACCAAACCAATAGACTTTAATTCTATCAAACATAGACTATGGCCCAGTTACAGTATCTCACAAAAGTGAGTACACCCCTCACATTTTTGTAAATATTTGGTTATATCTTTTCATGTGACAACACTGCAGAAATGACACTTTGCTACAATGTAAAGTAGTCAGTGTACAGCTTGTATAACAGTGTAAATTTGCTGTTCTCTCAAAATAACACAACACACAGCCATTAATGTCTAAACTGCTGGCAACAAAGTGAGTACACCCCTAACTGAAAATGTCCAAATTGGGCCCAAAGTGTCAATATTTTGTGTGGCCACCATCATTTTCCAGCACTGCTTTAACCTTCTTGGGCATGGAGTTCACCAGAGCTTCACAGGTTGCCACTGGAGTCCTCTTCCACTCCACCATGACGACATCACAGAGCTGGTTGATATTAGAGACCTTGCGCTCCTCCACCTTCCGTTTGAGGATGCCCCACAGATGCTCAATAGGGTTTAGGTCTGCAGACATGCTTGGCCAGTCCATCACCTTTACCCTCAGCTTCTTTAGCAAGGCAGTGGTTGTCTTGGATGTGTGTTTGGGGTCGTTATCATGTTGGAATACTGCCCTGTGGCCCAGTCTCTGAAGGGAGGGGATCATGCTCTGCTTCAGTATGTCACAGTACATGTTGGCATTCATGGTTCCCTCAATGAACTGTAGCTCCCCAGTGCCGGCAGCACTCATGCAGCCCCAGACCATGACACTCCCACCACCATGTTTGACTGTAGGCAAGACACACTTGTCTTTTTACTCCTCACCTGGTTGCCACCACACACGCTTGACACCATCTGAACCAAATAAGTTTATCTTGGTCTCATCATGCCACAGGACATGGTTCCAGTAATCCATGTTCTTAGTCTGCTTGTCTTCAGCAAACTGTTTGCGGGCTTTCTTGTGCATCATCTTTAGAAGAGGCTTCCTTCTGGGATGACAGCCATGCAGACCAATTTGATGCAGCGTATGGTCTGAGCACTGACAGGATGACCACCCACCCCTTCAACCTCTGCAGCAATGCTGGCAGCACTCATACATCTATTTCCCAAAGACAACCTCTGGATATGACGCTGAGCACGTGCACTCAACTTCTTTGGTCGACCATGGCGAGGCCTGTTCTGAGTGGAACCTGTCCTGTTAAACCGCTGTATGGTCTTGGCCACCGTGCTGCAGCTCAGTTTCAGGGTCTTGG
>JACXGI010002515.1:0-44284 GCA_016801175.1 Esox masquinongy | reverse complement strand
CGATAACACCAAATTTAACACACCTGCTCCCCATTCACACCTGAGACCTTGTAACAGTAACGAGTCACATGACACCGGGGAGGGAAAAGGGCTAATTGGGCCCAATTTGGACATTTACTCACTTTTTGGGGTGTACTCACTTTTGTTGCCAGCGGTTTAGACATTAATGGCTGTGTGTTGAGTTATTTTGAGGGGACAGCAAATTTACACTGTTATACAAACGGTACATTGACTACTTTACATTGTGGCAAATTGTAATTTCTTCAGTGTTGTCACATGAAAACATATAATCAAATATTTGCATAAATGTGAGAGGTGTACAAAAGAGGTCACTTTTGTGAGATACTGTATATTGTCAAGTTGCACAAAGAAGGATGAAGAAAAACTGCAGTTTGCACAGAACAAAGCTGCACACAGCCATCAACCGTACACTGTGGGATACTGTCAACAGCCTTGACTGTCACTCTCCCCTGGATTAGAGCAGAGGAGAGTGATTGCATCAATATGCTCTATGTAGAGCCGTGACTACATGGAATGTCTTGTTATACTGCAGCACATTCTATGTCCATGTGTAAACAGGACATTTGTCTTTTGTGCCTTCCGCTGTCCCTGAGGCATCCTCAGACAATGGGGTCACTGCCAGTGGATCTTTCTATTAAGCTATTTAAGTAGACAATCAGATACACAAATAAAAAACATAACCATCTTCTAGCACGATGTGGCCAGAAGAGACACACAAACAATGTTTTTGTCTCGTGTACAGTATTGTATATTTTATGATTTGTGGGTATGCTATTGTATTTATGCAATATTTTTTTATGTATTTTGGTTGTTTTGATTTATGTTTGAACCCTGTGGAAGAGTAGCCTCCGCTGCTCATGCAATCTGTGTACATACACACACACACAGCGCTGTGAAATCCTCCTACCAATGCATATTTGTCACACTGAATGATTTCAGATCTTCATAAGCAATGTAATATAAAAGACGAAGAAAACCAGAGGAAACACAAAATACAGTGTTGAAATTGGAATTGCATTCATTTAAGGAAAACAACTGGCCCGTAAAAAAAAAAGTTAAATAAGGATTGTAATTGAAGTGACGGCAGTGACTACAGCACTGAAGAGCCAAAGCCTTTGATGAGCTGTTGTATTTCATCCCACCAGTAGAAAAAGTAATGTTAGCCTTAGCCATAGCCATACAGAACATAGATTTCTTGAGTCTTGCGGCGTCAGAAAGTATTCAGATCCCTTCAGTGTCTACCCGTTTTGCTGTGTCATTAAAAAAAAAACTGATTCATTGTATTTTTTATTACATCAGTACCCCATGATTTATAATGGCAAACAACTGTCTATATAAAGGTCCCACAATTTACAGTGCATGCCAGAGCAAATACCAAGCCAATAAAGTCCAAGAACATCTCTGTAGACATCCTAGATTGAATTGTCAAGACATAGATCTGTGAAAAAATTGCTGTGGCATTGCAGGTGCACATTGGGCTCTGTCATTGTCAAATGAAAGAAGAGAGGAACCATCCAGACATGCTGTCTGGCTAAACAAAGTAACCGGGCAAGAAGGGTTTTGGTCATGAACCCAATGGCCACTAACAGAGCTTATTGAACAAATAGCCCTGAATGCAAGGCACTACATCTGGTCAAAATAACGTACTGCTCATCACCTGGCTCATCAAAACAGTGAAGCATGCTATGGGGATGCTTATCCGTGGGCAGGGACTGGGAGATTTGACAGGATTGAGGGAAGGTACAGAGGTCCGTGGAGAAAACCGAACCACACAGCCACATTGGAGTGGCTTTGGAACAACTCTGTGAATGTCCTGTAGTTGCCCAGCCTAAGCTTGGACTTGAAGGATATTAAACATCTATGGGGAGATCTGAAGATCGCTGTTCACAGATGCTCCCCACATAATGTGACTGAGCTTTGGAGGATCTATTAGGAATAATGGAAGAAACTGACCAAGTCCAGGTATGCAAATCTGGTAGAGGCATACACAAGAAGACTCAAAGCTGGTTGAGGCATACCCAAGAAGACTCAAAGCTGGTAGAGGCATACCCAAGAAGACTCAAAGCTGGTAGAGGCATACCCAAGAAGACTCAAAGCTGGTAGAGGCATACCCAAGAAGACTCAAAGCTCTGATCACTGCCCAAGGTGCTTCTACAAAGCACTGAATAAAGGGTCTGAATCACTTCAGTGATTTACTATCAATAAATTGAAACAAATTTACCAAAAACTTGATTTTGCTTTGTAATTATGTATGCTGACTGATGGTAAAAATAATCTAGTAAATCAATTAACTAAAAAATATACATTTAGTAAAAAGGACATAATGAGCAATTTATTGGCAAACCTGAAGACACCATTGGGCATTTATCCATAAAAATCCAACCTTGGAAATGAACAGTTGTTTCTGGGTGAAAGAGGATATAGATCTATTTTGTGCACTTGGTCAAGCCAAACAACCAATACCCCACACTCACACCTACTCTCTACATTCTGTGACACAAAGTTTTGTATTATTGAAGACCACTAATCCCTACACTGTTCCAGATTTTCCCTCTGCTTTACATCAGTAGGTCATAGTGTTGGTCATAGTTTAATATTTTTTGCCTTCTGCAAATATTTGATATTTTTCTATTTGATGATGTGCACATTGTTTTCAGTCTATATTTTGATGCTGAGCTTGGTTTTCTTTTGAATGTTACCAGAAACCAGCATGAAAACGTTCATTGATCCAAGCTACCTGCTGTTCCTTCTCTTCCTAGCTGTGACTGACAGTCAGCTTTTCACTGAGGCTGCGCTTGGTTGCATTGCCATGGTGAAAATTGTAATTAACGGTAAAATTGCAATATATTATGTTCAGATCCTGCTCTCCCATTGCTACAGGATGACCACAAAGGGGCCTTGCACAGAGGAATAAAAGCAGATGCCATCCACGGGAGCACACACAATATTTGGCCTTGCCGCCAAAGTCGAATAACGTTAAATGTTTGCCTCTCAATGTTTGTCTGTCAGTCACAGACAGTGGGCAAGGTTCGTGCTAACTCAAAAAAAACAACTTATGACTGTGATGGAATACCTAATTATGGTGTACAAGATTTGGAATCCCTGGTAAAATGTGTCCATAGATAGTGCTCGCAGTGATAACTACCAGAAGTGCATAATTTGTCTGTCTGTCTGTCTGTCTGTCTATCTATCTATCTATCTACTGTAGCTATCTCTTCTGAGACTGCCAACTGCTGCCTTCTCTTGCCAATGTGTGTATTCAGGTGCACATTTTTAGATGCTTTGGTACTATTCACACAAGTATGTGGTTATATTTCACCACTCTTAAAGCAAAAAAAACAACAGATCATCAAAAAATACCTTTTCCCACAACTCTAAGTACATCTGACATAGACTGAGTACAAAAAACATCTACAAAAACATGTTTCACATTTGAAATACATTATGTTCATACAAAGTACATGCGTAACTTTTCATAAGATTTTCTTCAGTAATGTTAAAATACCTTTTACTATCACCATGCCCATTGTTCCTAATTGATCATCACTCAACCATTTGGTGTATAGACTGTATGTGTTTTACACTGGTTCACCTTCTGTTTATAAAATACGGATTCACCACCCTAAGGCCATAGATTTGTATGTGATCTAAAACGCACAACTTTGATGTTCACAGTGTGAGCCATAAAAGACCACTGCAATTCCTATGTACAATGCAATATTGTCAAATACAGGACATGTTTGCTATTTATAGTAGTAACGACCACCGCTAACCATATAGCCATATAAACCACTTGCAAAGTCTTTCAACATGGAGCAGGATAGACAGCAAAGCAGAGGAACAAACCAGATTGCCCCTGAACAGGGTCAAACTACAAACTGAGCTGCTCTGAATCATCACAAGTATCTTTGTTGATAAAGCCTGCTTCTACTGCGGCAAAAATCAACAGTGTCAGTGCAATATCAATGGCCAATGAGCAACGGTCCATTTGCCTGGGCAACATGGGAGAAACATATTCCTGTGTGCATCCATATCTGAAGATGGGGTGGTAGGACATAAGGCGCTTCTTACGTCTCACAATGCTGTGGCTGCACACCTCATTGAGTTCCTCAAAGAAATGAAATTGTGTGTGATAATGTTAGGTTCCACCATTCAGAGGTGATTCAGGAATGGTTTTGGGCCAATCACTGATTACTTACCCTAGACCTGGCCCCATAATCTCCTCTTCATTATGGAGGTTGAAGGTCTATGACTGCCATCCCATGAGCATGTCACCCTCCTTCAGCTCCTGGATAAGCCATGTCATGACATCACTGGTGACCAATCTCAGGTTTGGGTTTGCCATGCCAAAATATTCTTCCTGTAGTTCATGAAAAATGACGATATTCATTGTGATGTGGACAAGATATCGTCCAAATGCCAATGACGGAATTGACTCAAATTAGTGGAGTGAATGCTAAGCATTTATTTTATTTCTATTTTACAATTGATTAGACAAAAAAACATGTTCAATGAGTGTTGAGGATGTCTTCATTGATCACACTTTGGATTAAGGCATAGAAACTATGGAAATGATTTTCTGTCAATTTTGATGAGTAACGTACAGTTAGAGATTTGCCTAATGTGAAAACACTGAAAAAATCTGTAAGAGATTACCTTTTGCACTTCAAAGAGTAATTTTGAAACACATGTCTAACATTGTTTGGTCTTGGAGCAACAGATTGGTCTTGGAGCAACTGATTGTTACAATGACTGAACTGACAGAATTGCACTAAGTTATGTTTTGATTACTTAAGGAATGTACTCATATTAATTTTCACAAAAAATCTTGTGGTGAAAGATGCTTACAAACCAAATGAAAGCAAAATCAGTTGTTTTGAATGCAAGATTTAATGGTTTATTAAATTTAAGTACGATCAAAGAGATTTGAAACACTGCAGCATACCATTCAAACTAGTACCAAAGTGACAAAAAAACTGTAATGACATTTGGAATTTGACACAGTTTCAATGGAATTATCAAACAGCATGAGAAAGACAAACATCAACCCTAAAAAGTCTGACAGAGACCCTAAAAACAGGCTCCATTAAGTTTTTCCTCAGAAAATGATTCCTTAGAATGTCAGATTTGCAAAAGCTTTCACTTTCTCTGAATTTAGGAACACTTTCAGATACACTTCTGTACTGACCTCTCCTCGATGTCACCAGAAGCCATGCAGGCATACATCTCTATGCAATGCCTATCTTTTTGTGACAACTTAGAAATAATGAGAACGTGGCTATACATACAGTCTCGGCTTTGGCCTTGTCCCGTACAACCTCCTGAAGCTGCATCACTGGGGCAATCTGTCAGGTTGTGTCACCGCCAGGTACGGTAACACTAGCTTCCGCAGGCAGCATTGGCTTTTCACAGGGTTGCAGGACACTTTATACGTATGGTGCCACACGAAGGCCAACACAATGATGAAGGACCACCTGTGCTTCCGACGGTTGTTTTTGTGTCTATCGAAGAGTTGTGAGCAGTAAAGGTTCGTGTGCAAAAAGGCTGATTGATCAGGACAGTGAAGGAGAGACTGAGGGAACATTTCTGTCAAGCCTATGTTCCCCTTGGGCTAGTTGGGCATATAAAGTAAATCATGTATTACCTTGTAGTGGGGCTTCATGATCACCAGACATTTTTTTTTAAAATCTAATTGTCTTACAGTAACTTCAAGATGCTCCTGTTGGCTATCCTTACATGTTTGTCCATTATTCTTAAAAAATAATTCCACCATCCAAACAGTTAACTGATCACCTGCAATTTGATGAACTGAACGAGAAATCTGTAAAAAAATAAATAAAGGTTATGTACAACAACTGTCAGTTGGACCACAACAGATGTAGCCTGTATAGATGCCTCAATATATCGATTCTTCCACTGCTCTGTCTTAGCCACTTAACTCTTGCTTCGGCAACATGTTTGTGATCTTGTCAAGCCACAATACAATTTTGGAGGGTATACAGAATTTTCTTATTTTAATCTAAATGTACCTATCAGTGTATATACTGTACAACCCCATTTCTAAAAGAGGATGCTGTGAAAAATGTAAAGATAAACAGAATGCAATAATGTGCATCAATCATTTAAACCCTATATTCAATA
Source organism: Esox masquinongy (assembly GCA_016801175.1). Taxonomy (NCBI): domain Eukaryota; kingdom Metazoa; phylum Chordata; class Actinopteri; order Esociformes; family Esocidae; genus Esox; species Esox masquinongy. The sequence goes on along the minus strand of JACXGI010002515.1, from coordinate 38,122 downwards.
GATAATAGCACAAAGACAACATATCAAAACTAAGACATTTTATTGTTCTCTTGAAAAATGTGCCCACTTTAAATTTGATGGCAGCAACACAAAACACTGGAAAAGTTGTGTAATGCTAAAAAACTAAACCTGGTGGAATCTCACACAACTAATTAGGTCAATTGGCCATAGGTCAGTAATATGATATTATTAAAAGATAATTCCAGAGAGGATGGGTCTGTCAGAAGTAAAGATGGGGAGGGGCTCACTACTCTGTGAAAGACTGCGCAGGCAAATAGTGGCACAATTTAAAAATAACGTTTTTCAACGTAAAATTGCAAAGAGACGGGATCTCATAATCTACGGTGCATAATATCATTAAAAGTTTCAGAGAATCCGGAGAAATCTCTGTATACAAGGGACAAGACCGAAAACCAATATTGGATGGCCATCAGAAGGTACTGCATTAAAAACAGATATTATTCTGTAGGGGAAATAACTGCATGGTCTGAGGAAAACATCTGAAAACCATTGTCTGTGAAAACAGTATGTCGCTACATCCACAAAAGCAAGTTCAAACTCTACCATGCAAAGAAACCAGATATTAACAAGATCCAGAATTGCTGCTGCGTTCTCTGGCCCCGAGCTCATTTAAGATGGACTGAGGTGAAGTGGAAAACTGTCCTGTGGTCTGACGAATCAAAATTTTAAATTATTTTTGGGAATCATGGACATCATGTCCTCTGGACTAAAGAGAAGAGGGAACGTTCAACTTGTTATCAGCGCACAGTTCAAAAGCCAGCATCCGTGATGGTATGGGGGTGATTAGTGCACATGGCATGGGTGAGTTGCACATCTGTGAAGGTACTATTAATGCTGAACATTATATACAGGTTGTGGAGCAACATATGTTGCCACCCTGACAATGTCTTTTTAAGGGAAGGCCTTGCTTATTTCGGCAAGACAATGCTAAACCACATTCTGCACGTATTACAATAGCATGGCTCCGTAGTAAAAGAGTCTGGGTACTAAACTGGCCTGCCTGCAGTCCAGACCTGTCACCCATTGAAAACATTTGGTGCATTATGAATTGAAAACTATGACAAAGGAGACCCAGACTGTTGAGCCACTGAAATCCTATATCAAGCATTAATGGGAATACATTTCACTTTCAAAACTACAGCAATTGGTCTCCTCAGTTCCCAAACGCTTACAGAGTATTGTTAACACTTAAGGTAAAACACAAGGGTAAAATTGATCCGGTTTAATACTTTGATATGTCTGGAATACCATTTAGATTTTTTTGATCTCCATGAAACTTGATGATATCCCCAACATTGTATTTATGAACATATAAAACAAAAGGTGACCCAATTTAACAGTTTTAAGGGACTCTAAAAATTTTTTTACATTCGTAATGTTAGGGTCAAAATGACCCGGTGGTGGAGAATAGATGAAAATGCTTGTTGAAAACTTTGCTGAGTGCAGATATACAGTAGAAACTGTCTTACTACACCTCAAAATACTTATACACAAACACACATACACACATACTGAACATACAAACTACAGTATGCCTGCCATGGTCAGTGTTGCAGTACTTCTTTACCAAGTCGTATGAGGTGAAGAATTGTCACCTCACTGAGATATTTTACCCACTGAGACCCTTTGTAATGTCTAACATCCCACACACTAAAAGTTAAATCACCGCTCACCTGTCACAAACACAAGCTATTATTATCTTCGTTATTATTGGAACTGAACATTTCTCGCTAGAAAGGTTTAGTTGTGTAGTGTGTGGGAGGACAAAGGAAGTACTGTTCATAACTTTCCCAGGGTGATATTACTTATAGGACTTGCAAAGGACCCTGTGCATGTTATTTTCAAAGGACCCTGTGCATGTTATTTTCAAAGGACCCTGTGCATTTGTTATTTTCAAAGGACCCTGTGCATGCTATTTTCAAAGGACCCTGTGCATGTTATTTTCAAAGGACCCTGTGCATTTGTTATTTTCAAAGGACCCTGTGCATGCGATTTTCAAAGGACACTGTGCATTTGTTATTTTCAAAGGACCCTGTGCATGTTATTTTCAAAGGACACTGTGCATTTGTTATTTTGCAGACTACAAGTCTAAAAATGAATCAGCGGCTAATCAGCTGCTAGCTTGTGGGATACAAAGACAGGGAGAGACACAGCTCCGGAAAACATGAAGAGACCAAGGCACCTTTTTCTTTCCTTTCCAAAAAAGTCTAAAATGAAGGTTGTGAGTGAGGAACAGAAGGGTTAAAATTAAGAGACCACCCCACCTTTTTCTTTCCTTTCCAAAAAAGTCTAAAATGAAGGTTGTGAGTGAGGAACAGAAGGGTTAAAATTAAGAGACCACCGCACCTTTTTCTTTCCTTTCCAAAAAAGTCTAAAATGAAGGTTGTGAGTGAGGAACAGAAGGGTTAAAATTAAGACACCACTGCAAATTGAACGCTTCTGTTCCTCACTCAAAACTTTCCTTTTCAACTTTTTTGGAAAGGAAAGAAAAAGGTGCAGTGGTCTCTTAATTTTTTCCGGAGCTGTATATTCCGTGCAACCATGTCACTTGAGCGATTTCATATATTCCCCAGAGTAGTTATCGAAGTAGTGCTTCGATAACTGTGACACAAGACCAGCATGTCGTGTGAGAGATGAACAGCTCGTGTTATGAGAGCCTTCCCAGAAACCTAGCCTCTGAAAACATCATGGCTTATTGTGCAGATGACCAGCCCTGCTCCATCTGATTCCATAACGTTCGATTTGTGTGTAACTGTTTTGACAGTGATCATAATATCTATGATCATAATATCTAGACATATTATTAAGCAGAACATTGTCTAGAACATTAAAAAGTATTGGTTAAATTTTGCCCATCATAGAAAATAGAGATCCATTAAGAGTTATTATTAAGTGTTTATCATAAGGTAAATGTGGTCTAAATGGACTATATAATAAAATAAAACTAGTACATTTTATAATTTATATGAGTAATGAGTAATGGATGTCAAACACATTTGTTGGGGGCTAAAATATCAATGGTGAGTACTGGGTAGTGATTTAACACCCTGGGTCAATTTGACCCGCTAACATAATGAGTGGAACCAAAATGTTAGCATAACACAAGGGTTGAAAGAAGAGGTGATGCAACACAATTGTAAACATGCCCCTGTCCCAACTTCTTAGAAACGTGTAGCTGGCATCAAATTCAAAATGGGCATGCATTTTTCCAAAAATAATACAATTTCTCAGTTTCAACATTTGATATGATGTCTTTGTACTTTTTGCAGTTAAGTATAGGTATAAATGATTTGCACATCATTGCATTCTGTTTTTACATTTTATGAGGCGTCCCAACATTTTTGGAAGTGGGATTGTATATATAAATGCGTGTTGTTATGTTTGTATTGAAGACAGGGCTCAGCTATGAAAGACACTCAGTTCGACTCCCTGTATGAATAAAGGTAAAAAAAAAATCATGCAGCTGTCATGCAGTATTGAAAAATAGTGGAGAATTAAATTGTTATTTGGAATTATTTACTTTGTTGTGAATGACTCACGCCTTACCAGTACGACTCACCCAATGCTTTTTATTTTACAGAGAAAAAAAACAGGCACCACTGGATTACTTCACCACCTGCATTCACATCATTTCATTTGCTTGCTGTCTCCACACACACCCATATGCACGTACATATTGTATACTCCCTCTCATACTGCTTGGCTTTGATCCGCCACATTTATTGATATTTGTTCATTTTTATATTATTTTCTGTGCTTATCACAGACTGCGGTTCATTTCTTGTAACTCCATACACTATCAACATTCACTGAGCATTTGTGTTTTTACATTTAAATGGTGTTCCGGCTAAATTGCAGTTGAAAGGGATAGATCCTTCTATGGTTTATATCGCTATGACTGAAATGACCACCACTCTGTATTCAAGAGTATGCTGCACTACTAATGACAGACACACAAACACCTCAGTGTCAGGTCCTGGCTAGGGTGCCTCTAGGCATCTCTATTCGCCCGGAGGGCCACATCCCGAGCACGACCGTGGGGATGCCTCTAGGCATCTCTGCGCTACTATTTTCGGTTACCCCCAATCAGAGGCAGCTGCATCTTGTTGTCTCTGATTGGAGACCCTATTTAAGTTGCTTCTGTTCTTCTTTAGTTTGTCTGTCTTTTTTTTTATGCTAGTCATGCTACAGTTTGTGGTGTACTGCTCCTTTTCTTGTTTTTGTTGCTGGAAAGAACATTAAAAGGAGTGATTCTCTTCCCTCCTGCTCTGTGCCTTGTGTCCTACCTGCCCTGCAACGTGACACTCAGATTATCTAAATAAGAGACAAAGAATAAAAGCTTAGGAGTTTTTAGATTATTTGATGCTAAAATATACTAAATAATTTACGTAATTCATATTAATTATTAAAGAAACTAATGAATAGTAAGTCTGAATTGTTTGTCAGATTTTAAATTATATCAGACTCACAACATGTTCAAGTGAGGAAGACACACGTCTTATCATACAGTGGCTCTGATTTAAATGCTTGTAACTTGTTAATATTTTGGTATTCAATCCAATAAGTTACTTGATGACCTCTTTGTTGCGCTAATATGTAGGGAGGTTTTTGCTCAAGCAAAGGTGGCGATCAAAGGGTGATTAGCTGTTTTTAGCCTACATCTGGTTCTAATGGCTCTCAGCATCATTTCAGGCACGAATCAAAAATGGAGGTGAATATGCACACCCCCAACCACCCATCTCTCTCTCTCTGTCAGTTGCTATCTCTTCCTCCCTCTCTTTATAGAGGAACAAATTTTTCATGTCCTCTCAATGGCTGTTTCATCTCCTGTCTCTGCAGGTCCTTGTGCACTCCTTCCCAATCATGGACCTTGAATTCTGTTTAAGGCCTCCATTCCTCCCCCTGCCACATTCACTACCAAAGCCATTCTAACAAAGCTATGATGAACATTTTCCGTAACTCACCACTGTTTGACCATAATAACGGCATTTTGCCACTAAACACCCCTTCCCATCTGTTTCCACTGCACATGAAGCCAACGGAAGTTTCTGGCTGCTTTTTGAAACACTTTATAGCCTTCATCGGGATATCCAAAAACCTGCATTTTCAATTTAAATGGTGTTGGAAATTATTTCTGGCTGAGTTTGATGACTTTTTTTTTACTAGGCTATGGTTAACTGACATTACGCTCTGAAACTTGTTTTTCAGTTCGCTCTGAATGCACAATAATTCTTGGAAGAATGATATGTGTATGGTGTGCTTCTGTTGTGAACTCTTTCACTTAAACTGAATTTGATTCATTAGAAAAACAGTTAAATATTTTAAACATGTGTTAATTGATTCTTGAAGCAAAGCCATCTGGCATTCTTACCCAGTAAACCTTAAATTATTGGATTTTTAAGACATTAGTAAACAATCTACTGACATTACACTCTTCATCAAACCTGACAAATCTGTTTTGAAATTATAATGTATTTAGAGCATTTGACCGATTTTGTTTAATCTATAATTATTTCAAACTTGGTGTAAACAAAAAAAATTTTTTTTTTCAGCAAGTGTCTCAAAAGAAAGACCTAATTGTAATGAACCTTGGGAATGCAGGTGTGGATTCAAGTGCAGAGCACAATGTTTATTAAAGGCAATGTTACAGGTAGGTAATCTAGATATAGTAGTCAGGGGCAAAAACAGGCATGAGTCAAAAACCGGTATAATGCAAGGAGGGAAGTCTAAGGTACAGAGTGAGTCAGCAACAGGCGTAGTCAGGAGGAATCTTGGTCGTAATAATAGGAGCCAGAAGACTTGGGATAAACGTTGTGAAAAGTAGGCTAAGTAAAGCAGAAAAGCTAACAACACCACACAAAGGAAAAGGTGCACTGGACATAACTAAATAATGGGGCTGATGAGAAAAAGGTGAGTGAACAGGTGACTAGAATTCGGTGATTGTGATCTGAGGGGTGAGTTGTGTTCAAGGGACTGGTGGCTTGATTGAGGTAGTGAGTTGCTTTCGCAGGATTGGTGGCGTGATCGTGGGTGTGGGCTAGCAGGGGATGTTACACTAATAGCTATAGCTACAAACCAATAGATACAGTGCCTTCAGAAAGTAATCAGATCTGTCCCCTTTTATTTCTGTCCATTTCTACACTTATACACTGTTCACAAAAATAAAACAACACATAATCACAGTATATCACCAAGTCTATTAAACTTCAGGGATTTCAATCTGTCCAGTTAGGAAGCATAAGCAATTGTGAATCAATGTCGCCTGTTTTGGTGCAAATGAAAGTGACAACAGGTACACTGGAAAGGCAACAGCAAGACAACTCCCAAAAAGGGAATGGTTTTACAGGTGGTGGCCACAGACAATTGTTCTCTCCTTATTCTTCCTGACTGATTCTTCTCAAATTTTTCATTTTGCTAGTGTCCTTGTCACTACTGGTAGCATGAGGCGGTACCTGCAGCCCATTCAGTTTGCACAGGTAGTCCAGCTCGTCCAGGATGGCACATCCATATGTACCGTCACAATAAGGTTTGCTGTGTCTCCCAGAATAGTCTCAAGAGCATGGAGATACCAGGACATGGGCCGTTACACGAGAGCCAACGGTACCCTGACTGCTGTTAGGTACCGGGATGGAATCTTCAGACCCATCGTCAGACCTTACGCTGGTGCAGTGGGCTCTGGGTTCCTCCTGATGCAGGACAACGCCCGGCCTCATGTGGCCAGAGTGTGTAGGCAGTTCGTGGATGATGAAGGTGTTGATGCCATTGACTGGCCCTCACGTTCCCCATGACTCCAATTGAGAACCTCTGGGACGTTATGTATCGGTGCATCCGACACCGCCAAGTAGTGCCACAGACTGGCCGGGGGCTCACTGATGATGAGTTTGAATCCGGCCCTCAATCGGTTGATTTTAGTTTCCATTGACCGTTGTGATGTTTTGTTCTCAACGCATTACACAATGTACAGTAAAGATTTTGATCTTTAATATATTTCATTCATCAAGACCCGATGTGGGATTTAAGTGTTCCCTTAATTTTTTTGAGCAGTGTATGTTTTGCCACCTAAAAATTCGGAAGTGTACAGGGCCCTGGTCAGTAAGGTGACCAAGAATCAAATGGCCACTTGAACAGAGCTAAAGAGTTTCTATATAGAGATGGGAGAACCTGTGAAAATGATAACTATCTCTCATTTAGGCCTTTATTTTAGTAGCTAGACGAATGCCAATCCTGAATGAAAGAAAGAAATACACCATGGCCAAAGGTATGTGGACACCACTACTAATTATTCAGTTAAGGTATTTCAGCCACACCCATTGCTCACGGGTGCATAAAATCCAGCACATTGCCATGAAATCTCCATAGATTGGCAATACAGTGGGTCGTATTGAAGAGTTCAGTGACTTTAAATGTGATAGGATACCCACTTTTGCCACAAGTCAGTTAGTGAAATTTCTGCCCTACTAGATCTGCCCCGGTCAACTGTAACTGCTATAATTGTGCAATGGAAGCATCTAGGAGCAACAACAGCCCAGCCACATGTGGCAGACCACGCAAACTCACAGAGTGGGACCACCGAGTGAGGAAGCGTGGAGCACAAGCCAAAACTTAAACTAGTGCATCATTGGTCACTAACCTGGTTATGCGCACCCACCTTTGCGCACATGATGACAACACACAACAACTGAGGCATGCAACTGATATTTGGGTTCCAATAACAATGTTTTTAAAACACTAAATAAAAAAATCAAACATGCAACGCGTCATATTCAATTAAGTTATCCAAGAAGTAATCATACATTTTTTCAAAAGTATCTGTAATCCCATTACAACATTTTAGCTGATAACGTAACAGATTACAGTTACTGTTTTTTTTTTTATCCATTACATGCAACAGATTACTTGTAATCTGTTACTTACCAACTCTGGTTGGGTGTCTACATACTTTTGGCCATATGATGTTTCATCCCACCTGAAGGACTCTGGGAGCATGATGGAAAATATCCTCTGACTGCTATGCCTAAATGCCGAGTGCTACATCTCACAAAAACAAGGTACCGCTCATTACATGGCCAATACCATCCCTCCGGTTAAGCATGGTGCTGTGACCGTCTTGCAGTGGGGATGCTTTTCAATGGCTGGGACTAGAAAACTGTTCAGGACTGAGGAGACAATGAAACTTTGCAAAATATGGAGACAACCTTGAAGAAAACCGAGCCACTCAGCCTAGACAACGCTGGAGTAGCTTTTGAGTCTGTGAATGTCTGTGAATGTCTTTGAGTGGGAAAACTAAAGACTGCTGTTCACTAACCCTCCCCATCCAGTCTGACACAGAAACATGTAAAATACTTATTTTGTTGTGGTTTGATTTACTGTATACCATCTATAAACGTTTGTGTAACAGTGAAATCCAAATATATAACATTTGTTGTCTCTGTATTCCAGCACTTTGGATTTGAAATAATACAACAGTACATTTCAGACCCTCATTTTAAATATCACATTAATCATTTATAAATTATAGTATGTTTTGTACAGTATTCTGACAATTGGCTTCACAGCTGTTTCTTATTATGCAGGTGTGTTTGCTTGCATCATTAGTTCATGCACAAGAGAGCTGTCAGTTTCTAGTCTTTATTCTACACTTTGCATTTAAAAGCTGTTGCTAGTGTGGGACCAGCAGAGGACCAAAGTGCCAATGCAATGCCCAATTGCCAATTATGAGGCAGATAAATCAGAATGATTTCATTAGAAACACAGCCAAAATATTAGGCGTGCCAAGATCAACTATTTAGTACATTTCAAAGAAGAAAGAAAACACTGGTGAGACATGACAGACAAGACCCATACAGTTGATGATCAAAGCATGCTCACCAAAGGAAGAAAAAAAAGAAAAAGACTTACAACTGTCTGAGAGATCAGGAATACTCACAAGTAAGTAAGCTTGAATGTGTCAGCTATTATCAGATGGAGAAGTCTTACCAGTCAAACTACAGACATTGGGTTACTAGGTGCACTAGTTAGTATAAAAAACAGGACGGTTTATCGCGTACCTGCACAGCATGCAGATTTTAAATAAGGTATCGTAGACAGACGAGACAAAACTTAACATGTACCAAGGTAATAGTAAGAGCAAAGGTTGTAGAATAATAGGTACAGACATACCAGCTCATCTGTGAAATAGGGTGTTATGATTTGGGAATATATGGCTGTCACTGGAACTGACAGCATCATCAAGATGGATTCTGAAGTTGTCAGAAGCATTGTCTGTTCAGATGCAACCAAATGCCACTAAATTATTTTGATAGCACTAAATCATGCTGCAGGATAATGACCTCAAACACACTACAACAGATACCAAGGAGTTTTTGTAAGAAGTGGACATTTCTTGACTGGCCAAATCAATCGCCTGATCTGAATCCAACTGAGTCTGCCTTATACTTGCTGAAGACAAGATTAAGAGCATAAAGGCACCAAAACAAGCAGGAACAGAATGAGGCTACAGTACAGGCTGGCAGAGCATCACTAGGGAAGACACCCATCATCTGGTGATATCTGAATCGAAGACAATAATCGGGTGCAAAGGACAAGCAACAAAATACTAAACATGACTACTTGCGTGCACATGATGTGTAAATCTTTCCAAAAACATTTAGCACCATGCAATGTGGTGAAAATGTACAAAACATGCCTTAATTATGTTTACAAAATACAAGGTAACCTTTTGTCTTTGTTCTTATGCTTTCCTTAGAATGCCCTAATTATTCAAAAACGATGTGGTAAAAGATGTGTGATTTGGAAGGCCATTGCTATAGGCCGTAATTGGTCAAGAAATAATGTTACTGATTCGTCCTTAGGTGGCGCGGCAATAAGCATGTAATTTTCAACATGTCCTTTGCTGCCTTATTTGATATACAGGCCTGGAATCTACTGTCTCTAGTGATGAGAAACAAATATGCCTCAAGAACATACAATACAGGTCAGCCATATAGCCATAATGGATTTTCCGCTATTTTTAATTTAACTATAATTTGATCAAAGCTAAGCAATAAGTTTTAAAATAACACAAAAAGCAGCAGATCAGTGCAATAAATACAAAGGGAAAATTACAAATGCTTGTACCAAACTAGTGATGTGTGCACAACACTAACATATGTAACACTAACATATGTAACATATGTAACACTAACATATGTAACATATGTAAAAATGTTCTAATATTACAAAATATTGGGAAACTATAAGCAAATTAATCTTTACCCAGCAGTGTTAGCATGCTTGCTAATCCTAATTCAATATCTTTGTGTGAACCTAGGGTTTTATATGTAAAGTCTTTGAAACATTTGTGAGCAAGTGTGATGAACACCAATCCGTGCTGTAATAGGGATTTTGTTTTTAATTGGACAATGCTAAAAGAGTTTTCAGAATATTGCTATAATTGAAATATATCAACGTTATTTCTAACGTTGATATATGTTTGCTCCACTGACATGCCTTTCGAAACAGAGAGTTTTACAGGCTTGGCTGAACTGTTCTTTAGACTGGTGTTTACTGTGTATCATTGCATCCATATGTACTGTTCAAAGGATCCAGTATCTGGTTACACTGTGTCAGCATTTGCCAGAGAGAGGGATTATGGTTTGGAAGCATTATTGTCAAACCATCAGGCAGTGTTAACAACAGAGCTGATGGCTATCTTGCTATACTATTTTTTTTTTGGATGGGATTATCCACTGTTTTAGCAGCATTTTCTTTATTTAGACAATAGGAAAGCAGACACATTACATAACCTCAGAGATGTGGCTGGACCACAGTTGTGCTACCGTTGTCATAGGAAGGCAGGACACGAGGCACAGAGTGAGTGTAAGGAAACGTCCTTTTAATTTTAATCCCAAAACAACAAAAGGCGAGCCAAACCGCAACAACCACAGACAGCTAACCCCAAACAATGACCCACAAACTGAAGGTCCAAAAGGGCAACTTAAATAGGGTCCCCAATTAGAGGCAACGCAGGGCAGCTGCCTCTAATTAAGGGCGATCAAAACAGGCAGCGCAGAGATGCCTAGAGGCACCTCTGCAATCAGGCCCTGACTGTGGCCCCCAGATGCATAAAGATGCCTAGAGGCCCCCAGCCAGGACCTGACATGAGCAATATGTTTTAAAAGCTTAATTTTGTGTAGATGGAAATCCAGAACCCTCAAATCAATGCTAACAGTTTGTACTTTAACCTGCAATTCATTGTAGAGTTTCCAATCAAAAGTGCTGGAATAGAGTGCCAAAAACATCAAAGAATAGTCAATTCCCTGTACATTCATGAAAATGTGATTCTGAATTCCTGTCAATGATTGAGAAATGTTCTCTACCTTAAGCAAAGCAAGTGTGAGAAGATGCCGTCACACAAAATTGTCAATGGAAACAAACTATTGTCTTTCTGTTGCTCTTTAAGGCTTTAGTTACTCAGCCACAGGCAGTTTCTACTTCAGAGCGATGCCTGGCAGGGTGTCATTTTAATGGACTGACTGGAATATCTTGCCTCCTACATGCCTTTGTCCTTCAAAAAGCTTTTTTTACTGTCTGTTTGGGCAATTTAACAGGATTTCCTCTCAAAAGGCCCGTCTATGTACTTATTATTTTGTTTTTTTGCATATCAATATTTCCTTGGTTAATTGGTGCTCAAGTCATGCCTGCGCTGCATACACTGTATAGGTACAGAATAGGATCCCCCATGGAGATGTTGGGCACCTCACACTGCGTGGTAACGCTGGGCTGTGGCCCTTAAGAGCCGAGTCAGAGCGCTCCCAATGCGTCCCTGATCTCAGCCATGTACATATCCCAAGTGCCTGCTCTACTCAGCATCACAAGGCCATATATCAACACAGGGGGGAATAGGTTGGGAAGACTATATTTCTCAGAGCACAAAGATCAATATGCCGTGCACCCACATGAGACAGCCAGATTTACAGCGCAACAGTGTGAGTTACAAACACATCCACCCTCTCTTCCGTCTTCTCCACCCTGATGATCATGAATGGCATGAGACAACAGAGAATCCACCATCTTGTCACAAGTGTAAATATGTAAATAAGTCCAAAAGTCAATTATGTATCTGATGGTTGACAATAATAATATATTACTAATATTACAGCAGACCATATATATATATAATGCGACGGCATGTGTTACATGTGTTTAGGATTTTAGACCGCCATGATGCTGTGCAGCCCAGTGAAGCCCAGTGAACTGAATAAAAGACCTTTGGACTGAGGTTTTGGTCAAGGCCTCTGCAGTCCCGGCCTCGGATGAGGTGCTTACTATAACCCTATGAACATCTCCAAGCTCCGTCAATGAATAAAACATGACACGTGTATTACAACCTTGAGTTTATATATTGGTGAGTACAAATCCCTGTGATATATAATCCATGTGATATGTAAGAGGGTGCAATATTCAACATAACGTTGTTCGTTGCAAGATTTTCATCAGCAATGCATTTTAATATGCAACCCCGTTTCCAGAAAAGTTGGGATACTGCGTAAACCCTAAATTCAATAGAAAATAGTACAAAGACAACTTATCAAATGTTGAAACTGAGACATTATATTTGTTCTTGAAAAATATATGCCCACTTTGATTTGAGTTGGGACAGAGGCAACAAAAGACTGGAAAAGTTGTGTAATGCTACAAAACTAAACCTGATGGAATGCCACACACCTGCTTAGGTCAGTTGGCAACAGGTCAGAAACATGGTTGGGTATTAAAGATCTTTCCAGAGAGGATGGGTCTGTCAGAAGTGAGGATGGGGAAAGACTGTGCAAGCAAATAGTGCAACAATTTAAGAATAGTCTTTCTCAATGTAAAATTGCCAAGAGTTTGGGGATCATCAACTACGGCAGATAATATCATTAAATCATTCAGAGAATCTAGAGAAATCTCTGTATGCAAGGGACAAGGCCGAAAACCACTATTGGATGGATGTGATCTTCGGTGGTAATGCATTAAGAACAAAACGATTCTGTAGTGAAAATCACTGCATGGGGTCAGGAACACTTCCGAAAACCACTGTCTGTGAACACAGTACGTCGCTGCATCCACAAATGCAGGTTAAACCTCTATCATGTAAAGAAGAAACCATACATAAACAAGATCCAGAACCACCTTCTGGGCCTGAGCTGATTTAAGATGGACTGAGGCGAAGTGGAAAGCTGTCCTGTGGTCTGACGAATCAAAATATGAAATTATTTTTTGGAATCATGGACGCCACGTCCTCCGGACTAAAGAGGAGAGAGACCACCCAACCTCTTATCAGCACACAGTTCAAAAGCCAGCACCTGTGATGGTATGGGGGTGCATTAGTGCACATGGCATGGGTGACTTGCACATCTGTGAAGGCACCATTAATGCTGAACAATACATACCAGTTTCAGAGCAACATCCAGATTATGCCTTTTTCAGGGAAGGCCTTGCTTATTTCAGCAAGACAATGTCAAACCACATTCTGCATGTATTACAACAGCATGGCTCCGTAATAAAAGAGCCAAGGTGCTAAACTGGTCTGCCTGAAGTCCAGACCTGTGACCCACTGAAAACATTTGGCGCATCATGAAAGAAAAAATATGACAAACGAAACCCCAAACTGTTTGAGCAGCTGAAATCCCATATCAAGCAAGAATAGAAAAACATTTCACTGTCAAAACAATAGCAATTGATCTCCTCAGTTCCCAAACGCTTACAGAGTTGTTAAAAGAAGAGGTGATGTAACACAGTGGTAAACATGCTCCTGTCCCAACTTTATTTGAAATCAAGTAAAACTTAATAACTGATGAAACCAGAAAAGGAACCAGGCAAGCCTAGTTCATTCCGGTCCGCAATTAAAAGTGATGGATGTTATTGCCCTCACTGGATTCAAACCTGGGTCTCCCACAGGAGAGGCTGTCTTTAACCATTATGCCACAGTGCTATACATCTACCTAGTCACTAGCATTGTGTTAACCATTGTGTTGAACTGACTAACATTTCTTAAGTTTACCTCCACCACAAACAGTATCTCTGAACTGTGTGGTTTTTGCCACTGGCCGTTTTCACAGCTTATTAGCCAGTAATAGGCTTGCTACTGTCTACTAACTTACTAATTGGAATAGTCATAGTAACTGAGCAATTGCTAGCAGGACTGAAGATGAACTGCCAAAGTTATTTCATTTCATGGCACAAAAACATTAGTTTTTCTATCATTCGTGAATGACATTGATACAATAACTAGCAATATAGGTGACAATAACTGACTTTTTTGTCAAGTAAAAAGACGAGAGAATCATGGAAATCCCTACTCTTTTACTGCCAAAGGGGTTTTGATAAAGCCTATACAGTAATACTCAAAAAGCATGCACGGATGCATACTTCGAAAATCCACCAGAAATGGTCGCAATACTGTATAACCGTAAACAGTTTAAGATTAGGCTTACTATAATGTAGTTACTGAAGGTTGTTGCCAGCAAAGTTTTTGTCTATACTGATCCAAAAAGCATGCACGGATGCGTACTTCGAAAATGCACCAGAAATATTCGCAATTCTACCGTAAACAGTTGTATTTTAGGCCACCTATAACGGAGCTAGGGAAGGTTGTAGCCAGCGAAGTTTGTGTCTAGCCAGAACAAATCCTAATGCATAATTTGTTTGGACTATGATCAAAATGGAACGCGGGACCTATTGGTTGCAGGTCAGCTTCTCTAACCACTACTCTATTTAACAAGGGTCGGTCAGTCGGTCTGTCGGTCACATTCGCACTTCTTGGCCGGCTCCGCTTCCGCGGTCTGGCAAAAAAAAATTGAATTGTATACATGTACACACTAAAGAAGATATAAAGCTGAAATGTTTGTGTCAGCATTTCAAATGCATTTTTGAAAAAGTAAGAGCAAGGAAAGACGCATGTGTTGCGTCTACCACCACGCTCCGTTGGCACAATAGGTTCCCATCGCAAATGTGAGTACAAAAGTGTATTTACATGTTGTGTAAATACACATTTACGCTAACTCATGTAAATGTGACCAGCCCATAGTACATTTCCTCCCACCGATAAGGGAAATAAATAACCTTGTGTTTCAGACCCTTCATAACTGTTATGATTTATAAGAATCTTGTTAGCAATTAGTGTACAGCCTTGCTCAGGGATAAAATGACATATTTTCACCTGCTTTGGGAGCAGATTTAGCCACCTTCCAGTTATTGGTCTGACGCTTTCACTGTTAGTTACCTGATGCACCTACTTAACCATAATTGTGGCTGTAAGTACTCTGGTGTCTGTTAAATTACTAAAAATGTACTTGAAATGCCAGTGTTGTGTGTTCGACTCCCATGGGGGATGAGTATGTAAATTGATGCACTCACGACTCTTAAGTTACTCTGGATGACAGTGTCTAGTAAATGACTCAGATGTGCATAGTGAATATTCATGAACAATGTAACTATTGAATATGTGACCATTGACAAGATGTGGTTCCTTTGTCATATATCCACGGTCATTGCCCATGATCTTACAGGGACAAGATGTTACATGTGTTCATGTGTGTTGGGTTTTTAATTGCGCTGATCAAAGTTGTGCTTGTCACTGGTAAACAACTCAACAAAGACTGTGGTTTTCCTGTGATTATAGTCTGGACCTCCATACTTAGCAATGCTTGAGTTACTATAATGAACATCTAACTATGTGGTACTTGATTCAGGGAACGTTCTGCAGTCCTCATCATTCTAACTCTTTGTTGGAATTACTATTCCATTGACCAATAATTAGAGGTGGCAATCGAAAACATACCCGCACAATGTAGAGGTAATGGCCCTAAAGCTCAATTTTGTAGAAAATGTAGGGATTACCTGTGCTTAGATTGTATGGAACTAAGCGGAGACATTAATCTACTGCAATCTCCCAGACCTGTGCCTGCTTGTAAGAGCAAATGTTTCTGTGCCTGTCTGTTAGTTTGTCTGTAGTGCAGTTTCCACAACCCAGTAGCTCTGATGCATCAGATGCGGCTGGCAGCTCTGTGGTTGCAGCCTGTGAGCAGTAACTAAAGACTGTCTGATTGAATCCCTGAGCTGGCAACGTAAAAAAAAAAAAATTGTTGTTCGGTCCCTGAGCAAGGCAATTAACCCTAATTGGTCCCTAGGTTGTTGATCAATGACACTCAAGAAACCAGAAGTGGAGGGGAAACTGAGAGTGGATCTACATCTAGTACCTACGAAACTCTAAGTACAGCCACATCGCAGTGAGCTGCAGGGGGCATTGCTTCCACTGTATTAACAGAGAATACTGGCTTTTAGAAACTCAAGACATTGGCTTTTTTTCTGAGGGAAATTTCCAGAAGCCTTGACATTTCGCTGCATCATTTTGAAAAGCAATTTTGTGACATTCAGTAGTTCTGTACACAGTGCCGCTTGCAGGTCCCTTCTAAAGTTAGAATGCAGACATTTGGTGTTAAGAACTAAAATGTAATGATGTAACGTATATCTATATGTAGACCTACAAAGTTGGATGAACAAAGGTTCTGTGGCAAAGAAACCATGGGTCTTCTGGTTGTTCAGTATCCAGAGAACTGCTCCAAGCAACAGCCAGCAGATGAAGATTTAATATAATAAATTAAATGTCATCTTGCCCTGTTGTATGTCAATACTACTTTCAAGAACACTCTCCAACATGTTTTTTCTTCAGCTTAACTAGCTCTACCATTAATGTGTAGGTGATATTCAAAATATATAGTTTTTAAAGGTTAATGCCTAATCGTTCTTCAAATAGAAACAGTTAGGGAACCCCTAAGTTATTTAAATTGGTTCTTCTAAAAAATACATTTAAATGGATCCTAAATACTATTTTTAAGAACATTTCCATGTAAAATAACTACTACTAAAAACAAACACTTAAAGGTTTTTCAGAAAGTAATGTTTCCTCCAGGAAACTAAGCATTTTTTTTTTAACATTTTTCATTTCAAATGTATTTATAAAGCCAATCAATCAAATGTATTTATAAAGCCCTTTTTACATCAGCAGTTGTCACAAAGTGCTTTTACAAAACATCCGGCCTTAATTGTTATTGATGTTTGTTTTCCTTTCATTTTTTATTATGTGTTGGCAGTAACATCTAGTATTTAGGTTCTATGAGTCAGTAAGGCTACTCTTTTCAACAATCAAGCATTTTATTTGGAAAATAAAATAGCAAATTAAATGTACTTTGTATTCCTACAACAGAAGAAAACAAAAACAGAGGAATGCATTAACAAATAGAGCCTTGAATTATTAAATGGATAGGCTACTTTGACTTGGCCTCACAAAACGGCCTTTGCTGTTAAAGCAAATCCCAACAATGTTCTCTACAGCTCTTCTCGGATCTTCGAGGATGTTCGGTAGCTGATACTTCCTGCATGCAAAATTAATGCTTGAATTAGTGTATTTTTTAGTGTATCACTTCAACATACAGCCTACATCAACACAACACATGGAAAAAAAATGAAAGGAATACAACCATCCACTTTCTGAAAATAAAGACAGATGCCTGAGATGCTTTGCATATCATTAAATCAGGGAATGTCTTTATCTTGAAATAAAAACAAACTTTGTTTTGCTAAATTTATCTCATTATAACAAGATAGTATCTCAAAGAGACATTTTATATATATATATTTTTAAGTTCATCTCGTTAGAATGAGATACTATCTTGAAATCTTGACCTATCATTACCAGTTTTGATTTGGTATTGGCAAACACCACCCCATTCAACCAAACAGTATTAGGGTAAAATTCAAGATACATTTTTGCATTATTATTGGCTGTGTTGGCTGAAACTACTGAAGTATCAATAACTGAAGCATAGCCCAAATTCAAGCTGACATAACACTTCCCTTGGCCCCTGTGAAATAATCAATTTATCCACATACACGGTGGATATCCATTTAAACTGTCTCTATCCCAGCATGTTGTAAAACGATAGCTGTCACAGAATGTTTGTGCCCATTCTCACCTAGCCAGCCGTAGTCATGTTCATGCATCCAAGTGAAAATATCTAAATAATGCAGGAACTTTGCTAAAGGTTGTCTTTGTTGAGTGTGTGGCTCTGGCATTGAGAAAGTCGGTCTGCCAGGGATTTTTTTCTCCAAAGAAGGATTTTTCTTTTTTCTATCTCCATCTTTGCGAAGCAGCACACTTGACATTCTTCCATTCCAATTTCAGGACCGTCTTTGAGGAGCCTCTGAAAAGCTGCTTCTTTTTTCCAAAACTGAGGAGATGGGAGTAATTTGAAGCTAAATGGTGCTAATTTGCCTCTGGAGCTGAACAGTAGGCTGTAGAAATCTGCACCTTCTCATCGCCAGGAAGATTTCAGTCTCATTTGAGGGGTTTTGAAAATGCCTATCTACAAGGACCACTTACTTCTAATAGATTTGAGTACAGTTCAGTAGGGTTCAGCTCAGCTCTGCAGAACCGTAGACAAAATTGGAGGGATGAACTGCCCTTAGATGCACATTGCCAATTGGGTCTTTCCAAAAGAGTCACAGTTATTTCCTCCATTAAATTATTTGCTAAAAACATTATTCATTTTGAGTTTCTTCACTAGCTCTTAAATTTTAAACAGCTGTTGAAATAAATCCAAGTCCTCAGAAAGAGGAAGACCGGAGCCAGGGAATGTAATTATATTTATGTCAGGGACTACGTGGCATGGTGTGGCAATAACAGTTGCAACCTCCGAGTGATGTAAACATCCTGTCAATAAAGGAGTCAAAAAGTATTCAAATGGAGCATGTATTTATGCAAGAATTACTGACATGTAATTAATAAAGAGCAGATTTAAAAATATGCTTCAATTTATCCCAGCATTTCCAAACCAGATAATGCAGATAACATTTCAGAGCAGTATTTTAAATATACAATGCCCAATCTGTAAACAACATGTAGTGCACTGAAAAAATCATGAATAAATGAAAATCTACAAATCTATATCCATTACCGAAACTTAAACACAAAACGCCATATTTGAATATCATGTAATATATAAGCGGTATTTAGCATACACATATGATTTCTGTAATGGAGGTTTAACAAAAAAGCTCTCTTTAAGCATCCCCAGGACCTGAGCAGGTAAAACTTCCTTCTACCGCCCACAGCAGTATCCATAGAAACCAAACACCTCTAGAGGCTTAAATGAAGTAAACACAAACAAATGCAGATGAATAGTTTTTGTTCTGCATCTTTGCCACAGTTAATTGCACACTTTTGCTCCATATGTTTCACATTCACGCTCCACACAATATTAAAACAAAACAAGGTTCAATGCAGTCACTAATAAAGGAAACACATTTACAGTACACAAACACTCACACAAACACAAACACCAATGCCTACAAACAGGTTGACAGAAACATGGGCACATAGAGACTGGCTAATTCCTCGACCATTGCTTTGTCTTTCAGAGATTGTAAACCTAAGATTTTTGCTTAGGCATTCCAGTGGCATACCATTTGGGATATGGCTGTACGTGGATATCCCATTAACACTCTTCCAAACACATGCAGGGTTTTCCTTGGGACTCTTATGGGATATGATGAGATAAACACAGCATACAACATGGAGATAGCTGTAATTCTTGGAACAATTAATGGGCCTTCTGGGTTTGGCATCCCTACTGTATAAGACATGACAACCGACTTATCCACTTTAACCACGACATACTAAATATATACACACACACACACACACACACACACACACACACACACACACACACACACACACACACACACACACACCATACTGAATAGGGAACAACATACACTTGGTTCAAATGTTCAGTTGTTTTCGTGGACTCTGAACACTGTTTTGTGAACATATGGCTTCTCCTGAGACCAATTCCTCCCTAAGGCTATTACCTGGAGTCAATTTTACCAGAAACCTACAATATAGCTTTGTATTTGGAAAGGTTTTACCAACTGTTGTGTAAATAGTACAATGCAAAAAAAAAATACTGATATGGAAAATCTGTAAAAATAATTGTTTGGATGCATTTGAAGGTAAATTGAAATTAATGTGTAGCTGGATGTTGTGTATTTCCATCTACAGGCATGTAGATAGCCAGTGTGTGTGTTTCTGTCTGTCTCAGGACAGTATTCCACCAGTAACATGTGTAACTGTGTGTAACTGGTGAATATACATGTGTAACTGGTTGTCAGTGACATGAAAACAGACAGAGTACATAACTTGGAAGCATGGATAGTCACTGATATGGAGTGATTATCGAGAAAGACCAGAACTGTATTAGGAACTACACGTTTCTACATGAAAGCATTAACTTTGTGGAGCTGATAGTGTTAAAAGAGAAAATGCTGTAGCTGTAGCCTCTGACCTCTCCAGCGTAAGGTAATGTGAGTGACAGGCCTGAAACAGTCCTTTGATTCTGCCTGTGAAGTTTATGAAATGTTATAAAGAAAAGACAATTCTTCCAAGGTTACTTCATTTCAAGGACACATGCTCAGCATGTATGTGGTTTGATTTACAGCAGCTCATTGTGTGTGTTTGATTGTCTGCTTGCATGTGCATATTCTGTTAATACGTTTGTCAATTGCCTTGTTCCCCAAACTCTGATGTGTAAGATGGAACAAAGTGTTACCACATGGTATCAGAATTTCATCCAGAACGTTGTGAAACACATTATCAATTCAGCAACGACACCTGGAATGGGCTTTGTGTTTTTTTGGCATGTTTCCGAAACTATGAAGGCACTTTTGGCTCCATTACATCTTCAGTCTCATAGCAATTTAAAGAATTGTTTAACAGGCACTCAGTAGCATAGAGTATGTAATTTGTTTTCATAGCCATAGTGGATTATAACACTTGAGGTACAATAAGTAGTTCAATCAAATTTGTCTAAAAGTCTTTTTCTAAATCCACAAACGGTTTTGCTAATTTATATTCTGTTTACATATTTCCTCTAATAGTCATAGGTGACAGGTCAGTGGACTATCTGTTGTCCTCACACAACATTGGTAATAGCTTTAACATTAAATTGATTCCATGATTTCCATTAATCTTTGTCATGCTCTTGTATTGCACTCTTTCTGCCATTCTGTCTCTCATGTTCTCTGGGGGGACCTTGAGTTTTCCTTCTGTTCCTTTTGAGTTTTTCTGAGGTGCTCTTGGTTTGAAGGCCTACTCATTTTTTCTCTATGTTGGCATCCAGGAGAACAGTCCTCACTTTGCATGTTGTCTGACGGAACATGAACATTGTCATGTTGACAACAGTTTGAAGGGATGGGCAGATCACACACTATGATAATGAATGAATGAATGATGAGTGCAGGCACAGGATTTCAGTAACAAATGATTAGCGTAACCACTTTCATGCGTGTTTTAGTGAACAACACCAGCGTTGTCGTAGTGTGACGCGATTCTAAGATCAATGTAAAGTAATAACACAAACCATAAACACAAGCCACATACTATGGGTTTGTTCTGGCGGCTGTGTTTCATAGTGGCCTTTCAATAAAATGACCCACACTCAAGAAATGTTTATTCCAATTAAATATTATAACAGTTTCACTCAGCAGGTACACTACAGTTCAAAAGTTTGGGGTCACCTAAAAATTTCCTTATTGTCGAAATAAAAGCACAGTCCTGTGTTCCAATGGCACGTTGTGTTAGCTAATCCAAGTTTATTTTAAATGGCTAATTGATCATTAGAAACCTTTTTGCAATTATGTTAGCACAACTGAAAACTGTTAAAAATAGGTCTTCTTTAGTTGAGTATCTAGAGCCTCAGTGATTATGGGTTCAATTACAGGCTCACAATGGCCAGAAACAAAGAACTTTCTTCTGAAGCTCGTCAGTCTATTCTTGTTCTGAGCAGTGAAGGCTATTGCATGCAAGAAATTGCCAAGAAACTGAATACCTCGTATAACATTCTGTCCTATTCCCATCACAGAACAGTGCAAACTGGCTCTAACCGGGGAAGAAAGAGGAGTGGGAGGCCCCGGTGTACAACTGGGCAAGAGGACAAATACATTAGAGTGTCTAGTTTGAGAATCAGATGCCAGACAGGTCCTCAACTGGCTGTTTCATTAAATAGTACCGGCAAAACACCAGTCCCAACATCAACAGTGAAAAGGCAACTCTGGGATGCTGGTCTTTTTTCCAATCTTCCTCTGTCCAGTGTCTGTGTTCTTTTGCCAGTCTTAATCTTATCTTTTTATTGTCCAGTCTGAGATATGGCTTTCTCTTTGCAACTCTACCTGGAAGGCCAGCATCCCGGGCTCGCCCTTCACTGCTGATGAGATTGGTGATTTATTTTAATTATTTCAATTAATAATTAATTTTCTGAGTTTTCTAGATTTTTCTTTTCATTTTGGATATTGTGGGCTACTGTGTGTAAATAAAGAAAAAGTGAGATTTTATGTGTTTTAATTTCAGTCTGTAATGCATCAGTCCGTAATGCATTTGAAAAGGTGTAGACTTTCTATACCCACTGTATGTCCTTTTTCCGTATGCATTTGTCCAAGAGTCTATACAGGAGTGCAACTAGCTCCTTTAAGATTTATTTAAAAAAATGGACAGAGACTGGGAACATAAAATCAAAGGCTGCCTCTCCAACTCTCTTGGTATTGGAGAGATGGCATTAGGATAGTTTAAAGGCCAGTACCAGAGGACCTGCTGTGGGAGGAACTGGGTACATACCCCAAAAGCATGTTGTATTTATTGGGTTGAAACATTTTAAATTGTTGTCAAGACCAGCAGAATAATCATAAATTCTAAAACATACAGGCAGCTATTGCAGAGACTTCAAAACCAGTGTAATGTGTTCTGTTCGCATTGGTCTTGGTAACTATCAGTGCTGCTGCATTTTGCTCTATTTTGCAGTTGACCAATGGCTTTTTTGGATAGACCAGACAGGACAGCATTATAGTAGTCTAGCCTGCTTGTAATAAAATAATGGATTAATCTCTGTCAGCCTGAGATAGAAAAGGCCATGCCTTGGCAATGTTCCTAAGATGAAAAACATGTTTTCAGTCACTTTTCTAATGTGTGGGTTTCCTAAAACTCTGCTCACAATCTAAAATGTCACCTAGGTTTTTCAGTTGGTGCCTTTTCTTCAATGTCTGTACTGAAAATTGTGCAGCCAAATTCTCTCGGATGTGGACCAAAAATATGTATCTAAGTTTTCTAGTTCAGTTCCAATAATGTGTGCGACACCATTATATGTATTTCCATAATACAGGTGAATAAATTAACAGTTGGGTTAAAATCTTCTGCTGACACATTGTGTATCACCTGTAAACAATGTTTTCTAAAGTTTAGTATTGTCCGTGTTGAAGTCAAAATCAAAGCTGTGCTTTTCTGGGCTGTGGCATTATTTGATATACTGTGTGGTTTGGTTTCTTATCTTATTGATAAGAAACCATACCTTTTATCAAACCACAAAAGGTATGGTTTCTTATCAAAATGGTTCAAACTACAGAAGTTTGAACCTCGTGGAAGGCTTCATGAGATATTGATTTTATATCAGTTGTGGTCACCAAGGGTGACAAAAATCTCTTCCAAAACTCTGGCCAAAGCCAGTTAAGTACAAGACCAGAGATGCCAGAGGCTGCACTCAAATCCAAGGACAGGAAGTTTCTTGTCATCTGTGTTGACCCTATGTACCAGAGCTCTGTCTGGTCAGTCAATCTCTTAAGGCTGCCTTGAAGTGCTAGAATAAAATCCAAGGTGAGTTGGGTGGATGACATCCTGTCAATAAAAAGTTATTTGCTTTCAGAAAGTGTAAAAGTTTTCTATATAAGTTACTCCCTTGGATTTGTAGTAATCCTGCAGTCTTGCTTAGAAGCCTGCTGAAATATTCAAGGCCACAGTCCATAGAAGGCAACACACCAGATACAATAGGTTGTCTATGGCTAGTAAGTTCTTTAAAATCCAGTTTCAGCTGTTTCTTAATGCCATTTGATCCTACATGGACAATGACATAATCCAAAATTTGTGTTTGTGCAGAATGCTTGGGTAATGTCCTTCACGTAAATACCTGGATAACAGTTTTTACCTCTGGAACGGTAATGTTTCTCACCATAGAGATGCCCAGAACAATGCCCAGCGTAGAAGACCTTTCACTTCGGTTTCTCTGATCTTTTGGCTTCCCCAACAGGGCCTTGCTCAAGAGCTTGCAGCTCCCCACATATAGATGCCCCACTATTTGCAGGCCGCAATCCCACTCTCGACACACAAGATCCCAACAAAGATGAGGAAGGTGCGGGGAGCTCTGGCTATAAAGGAGCGCAACTTCTTGAGGTCAGTAATCTCCTAGACTCTTCTTATTCCGTTCCAGCTGGAGTTGTATGGCACCATTTATGGCTTCTGAAACCCATAACATGCTTCTGGGTCTGCATTGCAGGGCTAACAATATCTGTGGCGGTGTCTGACCCGTCTCAAGGAGCCCTGTTACACAATTGGGGTGAAACCCTCGGCGATGAACGTACTGGAAAGCAATGGCCACTTTGCCAGATGACAAGGTTGCAGTGGAACTTTTAATAAACTTGAATATTGTCCAGCAACAGACGTCAAGAAGGAAAACAACACTGTCTGAGGCTTTCCCAGAAGGTCTCTCAGTGATTGCAGTTCCTTGCTTGGATAGTTACAGTACCTTGGACCTGTAGACAACTGTCAGGCAGCAGGTTTCCACAGGAAAATAAAGTATGATCATTTGCCAGCAGTAGCATGAAGTAAATACAGCTCCTGCAGTAGGGAAATGCTAGCCGCATTCTCTGAAGCAACTTCGACTGGAACCATTAAAGCCAGAAATAAAACTTAAGTCCTGGCAGCGACGACCCAAAGGCCGTAGAAAATAGCAGTGCAATCCCAACCAGAGGTAACTGCAGGCACAGGATTGAACTGGACATAAAATCTTGGAGAAGAGCTGGGTTGGATTATTCTGATTCTTATTGATTTTCGTGTGGCATTTAGAAATGTCTTGTTATATACACAAATTTGCTCATTCAGCAATCATATAATTCTGTTCAAAACCAAATTATTACAAAATAGTTCCAGTTTTTACACCTGGTGGAGACACAGGAGAGGCCACAATTCGAAGAGGGGTAGGTCTATTGTCAAAGGGCGTGCTAGAGCAAGCATGCAAGGAGCAAGCTACAGGAGAGGAATGGTGGCCAGTGGTGTAGTGACCCACTTCAGTATTGTTTTAGTGGCTGCTGACGTTTTTTTACGGCGTTGCTTTCAGGTTATATTTCTGTGATGCTCTGGGTTTCAGAGGTTTTACCCTGTTATCTGCCAATCATAGGAATGCCTGGAATGTCTGTGCACGACATCTTTGTGGGTGGTGGACAGCTTGATACAGCGCCATGCTTTTATTTTTTCTGCCTTTCATGTCCAACAGTGAGTGATAGTTGTTGTTTGATAACAGATGTTAATTGGCATATGCTGTGGTTAATCAAGAATCTAGAACTGATCTAGACATATCATTGCATTTATTATCATGTTTATTTAAGACTTTCTTATCAAGGCCATTGCAATATTCATAATATTTATGTTTTTTGTTTTTTTTCTCATGTATGCCTCTAAAGGATTTTTCTTTTTCACAATGCATTGAGAACTAATTTCTTATCATGTCAGCCATATCAGAGACATTCATCCCTTATGCTTGCAAAGTTTCCTTCTTTCAAGCTGGATATCGTTGCATGGGTTACACCTCCACCAAACTCCACTATACATGATAATGTATTATCACAGAAAGGAATGTGTTCGATAGATACTTCTCCCATCTTATCAGCGGGATGCCTTACAAATTGAGTAAATACTATACATACATATGCCCTCTCTCTTGGGGTTTGTATTTCAAGTTGGTAAGGTGAAAGCTTCTTAGCAGCAGTTTCACTGTATCTAATCATAGCTCATTGAAAGCAACTCTAGTGACCTCTACATAACACACTGATGAGCCAAAACATTAAGACAACTCACAGATGAAGCGAATTAGGTTGATCATCTCCTAACAAGGGCACATGTCAAGGTCTGGGTAGATTAAATGGTACGCGAACAATCAGTTCTCATAGTCACTGTGTTGGATGCAGGAGAAATAGGCAGGAGTAAAGACCTGACCTTGACAAAGGCTAAATTGTTATGGCCAGACGACTGGGTCAGAGCATCTCTGAAATGACAAGGATTGTGGGTTGCTCCCGGTCAGCAGTGGCGAGTACCCACCGAAAGTGGTCCGAGGTGGGACAAACCCCAAACCACCCAAGGCTCATCGGTGCATGAGGGCAACGAAGGCTATACTGTCTGGCCTGAACTGACAGAAGGCTATACTGTCTGGCCTGAACTGACAGAAGGCTATACTGTCTGGCCTGAACTGACAGAAGGCTATACTGTCTGGCCTGAACTGACAGAAGGCTATACTGTCTGGCCTGAACTGACAGAAGGCTATACTGTCTGGCCTGAACTGACAGAAGGCTATACTGTCTGGACTGAACTGACAGAAGGCTATACTGTCTGGTCTGAACTGACAGAAGGCTATACTGTCTGGCCTGAACTGACAGAAGGCTATACTGTCTGGCCTGAACTGAAAGAAGGCTATACTGTCTGGTCTGAACTGATAGAAGGTCTACTGTGGCACAGAAAATTGTACTGATTGTTACCGGAGGACTGTGTCACAACCCACAGTGCATCGCACCCTGCTGCGTAAGGGGCTGTGTAGCCGCAGATCAGTCAGTGTCCATGATGACCCATGTCCACTGCCAAAAGTGCCTACAACGGGCACGTGAGCAACAGAACTGGACCTTGGAGCAGGGGAAGGTCAGCTGGTCCGATGAGTCCTGTTTTCTTTTACGTGGACGGCCAGGTACACCCCTTCACGGCAACGGTATTCCCTGATGGCAGTGGCCTCTTTCAGCAGAAAAATCATACCACACTGCACACATTGTTTGGGAATAGTTTGAGGAATCTCCAAATTCACCAGATCTTTATCTGATTCAGAATCTGTGGGATTTGCTGGACCAACAAGTCCAATGCACGGCGGCTCCGCCTCACAACTTACAGGACTTGAAGGATCTGCTGCTAATGTCTTGGTGCCAGATACCACAGGACGCCTTCAGGGGTCTTGTAGAGTCCAGGCCTCGGCGGGGCGGCGCTGAGAACCAACAGCATATCAGGCAGATGCTCATAATGTTTTGCCTCATCAGTGTAGGTGAAGTGGATGAACGAATAACATTGTAACACACGACTATGTACAATAAATAAAACGATTATTTTGAACTTTGTGTTTTTTAAACAGTACTTTTAAGTGTATTTATTGTTTTGTACTTTTTGTTAACTGCCCCAATTTAGAAAACTGTAAATGTTTTTAATACAATGCATTTTTAATTAAAACACATTGACATTAAAGGGGTTGTTTTTTTATTACATAGTGATACACTAGTGACAGATGTAGAGTCAGTGGGTCAACTGTAAATTGCTATGCACATTAAACAGTTGTAAATAGAGCATATTAAAGAGACATTCTGGGCGATTCTTCTTTATTGACTTGTCTTGAAATAAGCTCATCACTAAGACCGATAACTTACAAAATGTATACAGGGACTTAACTGCTGAAAGCGTTCCAGCAAAGCCTATATTAGTAATGCAACACCATTCCCCTGCCCAGTACATTTCTCCCAGCTTTGATTGCTGTAGTTTGTCTTTGTTCTCCTCTCCCACTCTTCTCCTGCTACGTTTCACTCCAGGAAGAACACATGTATATGTGTGAGTGCTATGTGAGTTTTTCAGAGTACAAATCTGGAGGTGATGCACATACTGTATGGAGGAAAAAAATTTCTTCAATAGACCTATAGGACCGGCTAGATCCAGGACTTTGGTATTCCAAACTATTTCAATAGCACTGGACTTCACTATTTCAGCAGCACACTCGCCTAAGCCCAAGGCTCTGAAGGCATTGAGGAGATACCTCCAGAGCATTTCATGTCTTTTCACCATGGAGGGATGCTGTGAAGGAAAATTCGGGGGCTGTATTCACGAAACATCTTAAGGCAAAAGGCACAAATCCGTGTCCAAAAAAGTTGGGACACTGCGTAAAATGCAAATGAAAACAGAATGCAATGATGTGCAAATCATTTACCCCTCTATTTAATTGAAAATACCACAAAGATGAAGGAACTGGATTTTGACCCGTTTTAGGTGAATTGCAAATAGTCAATTCATTAATTTAACAAATTAATTTAACATAAAAAGAGAGTATTACAATTACAGTACAAGTATCAAAGATAAAAGTTCTCAGGAGAATATAGGAAGTTGCAAGAGCAAAGATGCAGGCAGAAGTGAGGAAAATGCAAGAGAGAGCTTCCCCAAAGCCCGCTCTGGTTCATATCCCAAAAAACTCTAGTGGGGGTTGCATAGCTAACCTTCAGATAACAAGACTAGTCCTGAAGAATAGCCAATCTTATCAACTAGGGACACATTTCAATCTATGCTTCCTGGAACCATATTGTATAAGATAGCATTCTACTCATTGGTTAAGATAGGGTGAATAAGGCCTGACCTTAGGTCCTGTAGTCAGACCAGAGATAAACTTTTGTAACACATAAACCTTCTGGCAGATGCACATGACCAGATATAGAAAGTATAGGCTAGGAAGGAATTTGAGTACATCATTACAAATGGCTATACTAAATAATGAAGAATCATTGAATATGTACATAAACAGAGAATTTACATTTTTCAGTTCCTTCAAGGACAACATATCACATGTTGAAACTGAAGAATTTTATTGTTTTTGGAAAAACACATGCCCATTTCAAATTTGATGCCAGCAACACGTTTCAAAAAAAGTAGGGACATGTTTACCACTGTGTTGCATCTCCTTTTCTTTTAACAAAACTGTAAGCATTTGGGAACCGAGGAGACCAATTGCTGTTGTTTTGAAAGTGAAATGTTTTCCCATTCACACTTGATATAGGATTTCAGCTGCTCAACAGTTTGGGTTCTCCTTTGTTGTATGTTTCGTTTCATAATGCACCAAATGATTTCAATGGGTGACAGGTCTGGACTTCAGGCAGGCCAGTTTAGCACCCAGACTCTTTTACAACGGAGCTGCTGTAATATGTGTAGAATGTAGTTCGGTATTGTCTTGCTGAAACAACCAATTACCCTAATAAGTTGTGAGATGTTCCACCAGGTTTTTTTAGCATTACACACATTTTCCAGTCTTTTCTTGGCTCTGTCCCAGCTTTTTTGAAACATGTTGTTGGCATCAAATTCAAAGTGGGCATATATTTTTCAAGAAACAATAACATTTCTCAGTTTCAACATTTGATATGTTGTCATTGTACTATTTTCTATTGAATATATGGTTTAAATGATTTGCACATCATTGCATTCTGTTCTTCTTTACATTTAACACAGTGTCCATCCCGACATATTTGGAAACAGGGTTGTAGCTCCCAACTTGCTGATTTAGGACAAACTGTTAAAAACAATGGGCGTGTCAGTACTAAATTAGGACTCCTAAATTTTTGGCCTAACAGTATTTCACAAAGCATTTTAACACTAAAACCAGCTCTTACATCTGTCAAAAGTCAGGGGTCATCAAGAGGACTCCCCTAAGTCACTAAGACCAAATCACAAACAATCCTAAAGGCTACTGCCAGCAATTCGCCTCCTAATCAGGTCGACCTTTTAGAAACATTTATTGATACTGGGCTTTTAAAAGGGTATCGCCATAACCGTGAGGGTGTTATGATCATAGTAGAGCTAGTCAGGGATGCAGTCACTTCACCAACAAACCCAATAACATTAGACATCAAGGTTGTGACAACTCTATGCTACTTGGCCACAGGGAAAATGCAGCTATGCAGCGCAGACAAACTACGCAAGTCTTGGTCATCTGTCAGTAGAATATTACATGAACCAATAAATGCCCTCTCAAGACCCCATATCGTGCAACAATTCATTCGGTTTCCTCATGATGTTCGCCAACTACAAAGAAACAAAGCCGACTTCATGGCCATAGCTGGACCACCCGGTGTAGATGGCGCTGTAGATGGGACACGTTATTGCACAAATCATCACACCATCAAAAGATGAACGTGCATTTCTTTACGAGCTGCCAGACATGTTGGAGGCTGACAATTAGCTGAACATATCTTGACTAGTCAGTATATCATTCTTGGTTTCATGTTTAATCAATGACATTTAGCCTACATTTTTATTTGAATACCTTTATTTTAATTTGGCAACGTGACACATCCTTCTACAGTATCACTATGATGAACTCACTGACAGAGACCCCTCCCCCTATCAGCCAATCACTGAGACCTCTCCCCTATCAGCCAATCACTGGGGGCAAAAGAAGCCAACTTGTTCATGGAACACAACATAATCCATAGCAACGGGGTCATCCCACCCCTTCTCTTAGCTTAAGACTTCTCCCCATTCCTTAGTAAATGTTGGTTTCAGCAGCTTTGTGAACACGTTTTAAGAGGAAACTCTTAGCTAGAAACTTTTACTGCTTTGGGAGGCCTCTTACCGGTAAGATAAAATGCTTTGTGAATACGGACCCAGATCTTTTAAGACTACTCTTTTCAGGAAGTTGTCACGTAAACACAAACAAACACTCACAGGGACATTGTCGGCCTGAGAACGATACATCATAATGGTAGATTCCGTGTCGTCAATAGGAACCTAACAATGGCTTTGATGTGGTGTCCTTAAAACCCACCACAGTATACAGTCTAGATTACAGCAGGCCAAAGTGCTGAGTGTGAGAAACCTGTGTTGCCAACTAGAGTCTATCAGTTTATTTGCACGCAATATATACACAAGACATGTGCGCTGTGTGCGACACGTCCCCCGTGTTTTTACATACATTTGACCTCTTTTTTTCACCATATTTGATTTTGCCTTGATTAATATTATGGACCAAAGAGAAACGCGTCCATAAAGTCATCTGCAATGATGAATGGTGGCGGTGTAAACATGAGATATGGGATATGCAAATTGCGAACAACTCTTTGGTGTTATACAAGTATATTACAGCGGGAATTAATTCTCCTAGCACCACGGCTGGGGGGTCCCACCAAAGGAGAGCAGAAAGGGTCTCACCAATTTATAACAGATACGTCTAAACCACTGAAGCGCTGCATAGTTTTCAACGGGGATCGCTTGCTGTTGTCTGCCTGACAATGATGTGCCTCTGCATCTACATGAACCAGTTTATCTCAGGCATTTACTGTGAAGGTGCATTTCTCTCGAGACATTGAACAAATAGGTCACACACTGCTCACTAGTCAACTGAGTCCATGACCATTGCAGAGCCACATTGTATATTATTAATGTAATGTATAATTACATTACATTAATTACACATCACTGCACACACATCAACAGTAAAAAAAAAAAAAAGAAGGAAGCTCTTTTTCTAAACAGACTTGAAAATGGCCCGTCTTATTCAGCATTCACGTATGTAATTGAATAACCAGCACAGGCTGACCAACATACAGACTGCACATGCAGTGATTTCCCTGACCAGACCAACATCACCCATGTGTAATGTTTTAATGAATAATGGACATGATCCTGTACTCGCATCACTGAGTTTGACATACTCAAACGGTGCTTTAACACCAACGCAAACTGCCACCCATGAGTAATTATTGCATTTTGAAACAAAAATACCATTTAATACATTATATAATTTCTGTGCTGTAAAAGAAAGGGCTCACCCACTGCCTCCATGTAACTGAATAGAGGCTTTTACTGCTCTCAGAATCCCTTCTGGTCTCACCCACATTAAGTACAGCTGATCGGCTATATAATCATTGTGACTAACACGCAATAGATCAATAGCCTGACCTGGTCGACCCCTGGTAAGGAGCTAGCTATTGTAAAAGCAGTATCCAGCCAGCCGGCCTGGCTATATGTCCGATACCTGTGAGAACAGTCAGTGAGACTCACTGCATCACAGCTCTCTCTTCCTAGTCAGCACACAATAATCACATGGCTGGTGGGAAAGACATGTTGGTATTGATTCATTGAGCCGAGATTCCTGTAATTCATGGGTCCGCCGGCAGCTTTAAAAGTATCCAGTAGCTTGGATTTATTAGGCCGTGCTTGGGCAGACCGTTGAGACCAACAGAACCTTAGCCGTTCAACAGATGTGTGATATACCTAGGTAAACTGAGGAACTGAGGGGAGTTCATTCATGTATTTAAAGGTAACAATGGATACAAGTTGAACAATTTATGTGCAGGATTTCACAACACAATTTACTAATAGAAATGTTTCAAGGTGAACAAAATTGTAGACATGAACTTGAATATAATTTAAAACAAAATCAGACTGAATATTATTTGTCCATCCTCTAGAACGGACCATGTTGATTTTTCTTTACATGTGTACAGTAGTTAAAATAAACTGATCAGTCAGTGTTCATTAGGACTTGTCCTCTTGTGCTTTATAGCAGTGTTAACATTTCTTTGCCTTTCTTTTATTGATTTTATTTGCTTTCTTAGAGACTTGAATATAGTCAACTCACAGTTGTGAAATACATTTTCTAATTGCAAAGTGTGATTTAAAGCCAAGTGTAATTATTCTCACAACAATATAAAATGTCAACCAACATTCAGCATGCCATTTTATTTAACATGGCAAGTCAATTTGTTTGCAAATAGGGAAAAGATTTCATAAAATGTTGTTACTAATTGGCTTTATGTTAACAGAAACAACAAGAAGTCTGCAAATGACAACAGACAGTTTTCAACCTTTAGTTCTCCTGTTTACAAGGTCAGGTTATTCCCTTTTCCCAATATATGTGATTGTGTCACCTTTAGATTCAAGTGAGCTTAATCAATTTCAGCATTGACCTTTCAACTACATTTAAGTTATTTGTAGTCTATATCATTAACCAACAGTAACTGGTAAATTTAAAATGCTCAAGGACCAATTGATGTTAGTTCATACTATGAGATCTTAATAATTTAGTAGTCTATGTAATATTAGCCTGATTTTATTGAATGTTTCAAACAATCAAAAACAAACTATTTTATCACTTACCTGGTTGGCACACAAGCTTACCACCAGCTCTTACTTACCTTGCTGTGTATGTTATCCTTCTTTCTTCTTATTATTATAATTTGTGGATAATATTATGCCATAAATGTATGAATCATTCATGCTTTTAATTATAATAAATATTTTTTATTGTAAAAAAAAATAAAGGGAACTTAAAAGCAACTCTATTGGTATTACTACACTATTATAGCTTAAATTTAGGTTGTCAACAAACACTAAAACAATATAATAGAAACAGTTTCTTTCGAGACCGGTAACCCAGGAATCATTTCATTTCTTGATGCATGTGAGTGTCACGTGAAAAACAGCATGGAAACTTTTTAACCTTTCTGTGACTGAATAACAGCACCTTCAACACCACTGGGATATGGCTGGGAATTCTGTCTACACTAACCTCAGGCCCTCTTTGCAGCTAATGGAGAGAGTGCAAGTTTGTTTTATGACTTATTGTGTGTATTTATTTTTCTAAAATCATTGGGTCACAAGCTTGGTCCAGGCCAGCCGACTCAATTCTCGGAATTTAAGGCCTAGCCTGTCCCAACTGCCGGGCTATTTGCACTAAATAGTAATGCCTGGACAACGCTCGACTTTAGGACACTCCTAAGGTTTATAAACATTTGAGTTTGTTATTAGGGTGAAATAGGTCCTTCAAACCTTATTACTATGACAAAATGTGTCAATATCATCAACATGGAGTTTCAGAGAAATGAATAAACATGAATGCACAGCAATTAGCTGGGATTTTGGTAATCCTCTATGTCTCATTTCTGGTGGCTGAGTAGCACCACTTGCTAGTTAATGGAGCATAGATTGTTGGCTGAGAGAGCCTTTAAGTCGAAGCAGAGTATGTAATCAATGCAAACCAAAAATGTTGCTTGGATAAACTGATGGACTTTAGTGAAAATATTGAAACAGCACTGTACAGTCCATGGGAATCAAAACATATACTGACCAAAAATTATGAACGTAAGAGTGTTGGTCCCATGTTTCACAACCTGAAATATAAGATCTCAGACATTTATTTCTCAAGCTTATTTCTCTCAAATTGTGTGCAGAACTAGTTTATGTCCCTGTAAATTAGCATTTCTCATTTTCTTAATCTTACAAGTGTTGCATGTGCTGTTTACATTGATGTTCTGTGTAATAATTACACATTGGCAGCTGAGCTAACAATACTTTTGGTATTTTACTGACAATTTGTATATTAATTCTCTCTTTCTGATATCGTACTTTTTTCTGAGATTTTACTGAGATTTAGATGAACAGAAGAGAGTGTGTGTGAATCATTCTAATATGCAAAAACATCCTAATCATTCTGATTGGTCCAGGGAACCAAGGAGTTGGCCTAGTGCCAAGACACACTTATGGCAGCATTTTGTAAATGTATTATTATTAACATTATTGTAACATGTCTCAGACTGAATGACATAGTGAACAACTGAGCAGTGGAAAAATCCAGTCAGAGATAATTATTGGTTTTCACTCGACACAAAATAACATGTCCGTCATTACCACATTTCCCAGCATGTTCTATTGTAAAACCTTTTTTGAAGATACATTGATTGGTCAATTTATCAAATCAAAATGTAATTGTATTTGCCACCTGCTGTGTAGACAAACAACGGCAGGCTTACAGTACTTACAGGCACCATTCCAACAATGCTAGAAATTGAGGAATCAGAACAAAATAATAAAGGATAACAGTAAGAAATAATAGTCTGACTAGGTATATACAGTACAGGGAGTACTAAATTCAGAGACTATGTGCAGAGTCTGAGGTAAATTAGGTTCATATACATCCAGGTTAGGCAGGGGTAAGATGACTAGGCAAGAGGACAAATTACAAACAGTAGCAGCAGTGCATGTATTGAGTGGTAAAAGCTAAGTGAGTATGTGGGTGGATGAGTATGTGGGTGGGTGAGTGAGTATGTGGGTGGGTGAGTGAGTATGTGGGTGGGTGAGTGAGTATGTGGGTGGGTGAGTGAGTATGTGCATTAGTGACGCAAAGGTTGACTCATAACCTAAAATCTCAGTTATATTATATATATTAGCATATTCGAACACATGGCCACAATGATGCAGTTGTACTTGAAAATAGTACCTTAATAAACCACATCCTAGTAGATGGCTCTGCACTGAAATATGAGCATCTTCGATGAGACAAATGTTCTTTAATCCAAATATTGGTAGCAAACCTACAGGACCAGGAAGACAGACATCACATGAAACAATGACCGACCAAGACACAGGGAACTGGGCAAACATAATAGGGAGGTGATGAGTGGCATACAAGACACTGGTGCCAAGACTTAACTAAACACAGGTGAAAGCAAAGAACACAGGTGATTGAAACAACACAACACAGAAACAGACTAACTAACATAGAAATACTAACTAACATACTGTAGAAATACAAAATAGATGGGCAGTTGTGTGCATCACTAGTGTCAATTGAGTCTATTGCCATTTTTGTTATTTCTTGTAGTGGGAAACATATGCTGCTCAAAGATAAATAACACAGTGTGTTTTTTTCTAAACTAATCCAATTTGTTAGCAGTTGGCTGTGTTGAGCCTGTTACTGAAATAATAGTTGTTCCAGTTTAGATGACTTGGGTAATCTACCAGGCAGCCATTCTAAATGTAAATTTCGGTAAATTAATACAATTTCAAATTATTGGATATTATCTGGCTTGTTTTCAATAGTAATTACAAATCAAGGCAACCCAGCATAACGCCACTTGAACGCTTGATGTGGAAAATGTGGAAAATACACTACCAGTCTGGGATCACTTAGAAATTTCCTTGTTTTCCATGAAAACATACATGATATTAGTCTGAATAGGAAATATTGCAAAATTAATAGGAAATATGGTCACTGACAAGGTAAGAAATAATGATTTTTAATTTAAATAATAATTGTGTCCTTCATACTTTGAAGAAATCTCCCACTTCACCATCACCAAAGCACGCCCAGACCATCACACTGCTTCCACCATGCTTGACAGATGGCATCAAGCGTCTTTCCATTTTGTCTGCATCTCACAAATGTTCTTCTTCGTGATCCGAAAAACAAACGTCCATTCTTCCTGTGTTCGGTGTCTGTGGTCTTTTGTCCATCTCAATCTTTTCTTTTTATTGGCCCGTCTGAGATATGGCTTTTCTGCAACTCTGCCTAGACTGGTGTTTTATGGGTACTATTTAATGAATCTGCCAGTTCAGGACCTGTGATGCGTCTGATTCTCAAACAATACACTAATGTATTTGACTCTTGTTCAGTTGTGCCCAGGGGCCTCCCACTCCTCTTTTTATTCTGGTTAGAGCCAGTTTGGGCTGTACTGTGATGTGAGTAGTACACAGTGTTGTACGAGATCTTCAGTTTCTTGGCAATTTCAAAATGGATTAGCCTTCATTTCTCAGAACAAAATTAGACTGACGGGTTTCAGAAGAAAGTTCTTTGTTTCTGGCCATTTTGAGCCTGTAATTGAACCCTCAATTGCTGATGCTCTAGATCCTCAACTAGTTTAAAAAAGGCCAGTTTAATTGCTTCTTTAATGAGCACAACAGTTTTAAGCTGTGCTAAAATAATTGTAAAAGGGTTTCCTAATCATAAATTAGCCTTTAAAAATGATTAACATGGATTAGCTGCTTTGTCTAAAAGTGCACGTTGCAACTCTCCTTTCAGAAAGGGATATTTATCTTTAAAAGTCATGTGAACAAACTTCAAAAAAGTGTAATTCCAAGTGGATCACAGTATGCAATACAGTCAAAAACTGCCAGGAAAGATAATTTGAAAAGGATGCCTTTCAAGGAAAACAAAATGGTGTCGTCAAGGGGTCGCTGACATGTCAGACAAACAAACCACTGTATTTTTTTTTTTGTGTCTGGTGTATGAATCTTTGTATGTTGTATTCTGTGTTAAAAATGTCTTTTAAAGTGGCCATTATCGTTCATAGAAATTACTTTATGGCATGCTTTTATATTCAACGTCAGAAGAAACTGCATTTTGCAGGAATTAAAAAACCCATACACTGGACTGTATTGCACTGCACTGTTTATTTTGTAACCTGCTTGCATTTGAATGAGAGGCCTTTCGTGTCAGATCTGCTGTGAAGTGTCATCCACTTCGGTCTTTCAGAGATAATTGATGTTGTGTCCTGAGGGGTCTGCCATTTTTGTTTTTTAATGCGCTTTAAACACACGTCAGACTGACCCAGAGTCAGCTGCTTTTGACATGTGTGAAATGAAATCCAAACCCTGAGGGATTTTGAACCTGTATTACTGTCTTCCTTTTCGTTGGAGGAATAGCTCAGAAGGCCTCAGAGCTTCAACTCAACTCTAGAGCAAAGAGGGAGCACTTGAATCCAGGGAGGCCCGGAAAAAGTCAAATTAAATTCCTTTGAACTCAACTCACACCCTTGAGGATACAGCTGGTCAGTGAGCTGCCAGCGTAAAACACGTTTAGTGACCCCCAACTTCAGAGACTTCAGAGACCGAGAGTTCAGAGACAAAGTCTACTTAGGGTCATCCATTTAAGTGACTTTGAACAGTCCTGCATTGGTTTGGACTGACATCATTCTGTACAGGGCGCTCTCTGAACGGCACAACATAAATTGCCTTTACTGGCTGACAACGCTCCTCGTGCTGCTTAGAATGCCGCCACTCTCCTTTGTCAGCTGTGATGCAGCATGTGTTATCTGATACCTTATTTGCATAGAGAGTGACATGTCTCATTTATTGACCTACCCGGAAACAGAATGGATTTCCTCTGCCTGTGAACCTAACAGACATGCTTGAAAATTTAGAATCTAACAAAAGTGACAATGCCAGTTTCATCTCACTGCGATGTTCACTGGCAGATTGAAATGTCTGAACATGAAAAAAAATACTAAATCATAATAGAAAGCCCAGTCCTTGTCGTCAGTTGTATGAAATGTTGCCAATTAGTCACAATCATTGTGTCACAGTTCTAACACAGGTGAATTTTCATTCATAATGTCATTGAAATTGTTTTTTTTTTTTTTTTTTTTTTTT
>JACXGI010002514.1:49284-73072 GCA_016801175.1 Esox masquinongy | reverse complement strand
CTTCTCAGGGACTTATTTAGACCTGAGACACCTGTTGTGCACAATTAATGATGTAGAGGAAGAACAGAAAAACAGGGTACAGCCTTTGTAGGGTAAGAGTTGAATACTGCTGCTTTAGAGTATACCACATCAGACATTCTTTAAAGCACATCACACTCCCCTTCAGACATTCTTTACAGTACATCACACTCCCCTTCAGACATTCTTTACAGTACATCACACTCCCCTTCAGACATTCTTTACAGTACATCACACTCCCCTTCAGACATTCTTTACAGTACATCACACTCCCCTTCAGACATTCTTTACAGTACATCACACTTCCCTTCAGACATTCTCTACAGTACATCACACTCCCCTTCAGACATTCTTTACAGTACATCACACTCCCCTTCAGACATTCTTTACAGTACATCACACTCCCCTTCAGACATTCTTTACAGTACATCACAATCCCCTTCAGCCATTCATTACAGTACATAAACACCATACTCCCCTTTCACTGCTTCACTGTTTCCTCGTGGCTGTTTTCACACAACCCCTATTTGAACCTATTCTCCTTGACATGAGTACAGTACAACCCACAAATTGTGTGGTTTGTCTTGCTGGACAAATCGAAATGGGCTTATTCATTAAAAATAGTTTTAGGAGAAAGCTCATTCTATTTCTCCATGGGCACTGCTCTTTTTTAAAACTCCTTATCCTATTTTTCAATCAGCACCTCTGTCATTACCCCTGAGTTTGTAAATATTCAAATTACTTTAGAGACCCATGGAACAAAGTAAACACTATGCAGTTTAATCTGGGACAAAGGTGGGGGTGGTTGTGCTGTATGAGGGCGTAGGGGCAGGGCCAGATCAACATTGCTGCGTCTGTACTAATGTTTCCCAAATGGCACATACACAGCCCATTACTTTACACCGTGGCTTATAGGGCTCCAGTGGGAAGTAGTGCACTATGTAGGGGACATGTTACAGTTTGGGAAGCAGAGTGTTTCTTTCTGTATTGTGTGTTCTGGGGCGGTAAGTCGGGCCAACCTCAATGGAGCACTGGGCCGCTCCCTAAGATACAGCACCAACAGTTCAGTCTTTGCTCTCACTGGCAATTAGTCAACATAAATCTGACCGACCCAGAGGACGCGCACACATGCACGCACACACTCACACTTAATTACACTTTAGGTTTAACTGTTTAATGCTATACAGTGTTTGTTTATTACTGTGTTTCTTTACACCCATGTAGTGTAGGTCAAAAAAATCTAATGAAAACAATTATTATCGAATTCGACCACATACTTATCTGTCGATAGATGTTTCTCAGTTGAAGTATGCAAGATGTTGACATGTTGAGCTCATCTGACTTGCCGTTCAATGATTCCTGTAAAACTGTGTCTGATCCCAGATGTCATGAATTTATGTGACATCACACAGATATTAAATAGCACATTCTTCTTTCATTCTGCTAAATCAATTTATTATCTAAATTCAATCATATTATGCACAATCCTGTTTCCAAAAAAAGATGGGACGCTGGGTAAAATGCAAATAAAAATGATGTGCAAATCATTTAATACCTATATTTAACTGAAAATAGGACAAAGACAACATATCAAATGTTGAAACTCAGAAAATGTATTGTTTTTGGGAACATTTTTCCATTTTGAATTTGATACCTGCAACACGTTTGAAAAACGTTGGGAAATGGGCATCTTTACCATTGTGTTGCATCACCTCTTCTTTTAACAATACTCTGTAAGCGTTTGGGAACTGAGGAGACCAATTGCTGTACTTTTGAAAGTGGAATGTTGTCCCATTTTTGCTTGGTAAGGGATTGCATCTGCCCAACAGTTCTGGGTCTCCTTTGCTGTATTTGTCATTTCATAATGCGCCAAATGTTTTCAATGCGGGACAGGTCTGGACTGTAGGCAGGCCAGTTTAGCACCCAGATTCTTTTACTAAGAAACCTTGCTATTGTGATACGTGCAGAATGTCATTTGGCATTGTCCTGCTGATGTAAGCAAGGCCTTCCCTGAAAAAGTGGATGTATGGAAGGCAGCATATGTTGCTCCAAAACCTGTATATATTGTTCAGCCTTTATGGCGCCTTCACAGATGTGGTCACATGTGCACTAATGCACCCCCATACCATCATGGATGGTGGCTTTTGCACTGTGCACTGATAACAATTCGAGTGGTCCCTCTCCTCTTTAGCCTGGAGGATGTGGCGTCCATGATTCCTACAAAGAATTTCAAACTTTGATTTGTCAGACCACAGGACAGTTTTCCACTTTCCCTAAGTTAATCTACAATGAGCTTGGGCCCAGAGAAGGCGTTGGCGTTTCTGGATGTTGTTTCTGTATGTTTTCTTTGCATGCTATTAAGTTGCATTTGTGGATGCTGCGATGTATTGTGTTCAGAGACAATGGTTTTCGAAAGTGTTCTTTAGCCCATGCAGTGATGACCACTGCAGAATCATGTTTGATTTTAATGCAGTGCCACCTGAGGGCCCAAAGATCACGGCCATCCAATATTGATTTTCACCCTTGTCCCCTGCATACAGAGATTACTCCAGATTCTCTGAATCTTTTATTGATTTGGGGACTGTAGATGATGAGATCCCCAAACTCTGTGCAATTTTACGTTGTGGTATGTTATTCTTGAATTGTGGCACTATTTGCCCGCACAGTTTTTCACAGAGTTGTGAACCCCTCCCCATCCTCACTTCTGACAGACTCATCCTCTCTGGAAGGATCTTTTAATACCCAATCATGTTACTGACCTGTTTCCAATTGACCTAATTAGTGATATTCCACCAGGTTTAGTTTTTTAGTATTACACAACATTTCCAATCTTTTGGTGCCTCTGTCTCAGCTTTTTTGATGGCATCAAATTTAAAGTGAGCATGTATTTTCCAAGAAACAATAATGTTTCTTAGTTTCAACATTTGATATATTGTCTTGATACTATTTTCTATTAAATATAGGGTTTAAATGATTTGCACATCATTGCATTCACTTTTTTTTGCATTTTGCATAGTGTCCCATTTTTTTGGAAACGGGGTGGTGTAATATAATGAAAAAAAGCATGCAAACTAGCAGAAAAATAAGTAGAACTGTGAGACATTTTTTAGGCTAATTTGGGTAAAATGTTTGCAGTCAATATTGTCTTTTGCTCCATATCCGGCCAAGTGTAGGGTTGTGTTTGTAACCCAGTGGGAGATGGGAAATTACTGGTTGTGATGTCATGAATCCATATTTGCGCATGCTTTTAATTTGTTAGTGGTTAATAAGCTATTGTTGGTCACAAGTTTAACATATTTGTATCATACTTGACAATAATGACCACAGATTTGTGAATGTTATTTTGTATTTTACTGCACAAAACACTGTTGTGTAGATCATTTCCTAAGTAGGTGACGTGATAGGTCACCATGTGGGATAAGTGGACAGTAGAGTGGGAGACAGAGGAATTTTCCACTAATAATTATCAGTTGGAAGGGCTTTTCCAGTGGATTATTCCCAATGTCATGCGGTAAATTCATACTTCACACTTAGTTAGGAACTAAGCATAGGCTAAAACGAAGCATCTTTAGCTCATGACTCGTGAGAAGGACAATGTTGCAGGTGTTTCTTATTAATAAACAATGCCATTCTGGTGGGTGGTAACATTTAAAATAAAATCCAGCCCTGAAACAAAGCGTAGGCTGAGTAGAATGTGCACGCTACCTCATTGGAAAATACTTTTTATGGAAACATTCATGGTGACAGATTTGCATGCTTTTTATTTTATGAAGCTCTCTTGGATAAACTACCACCATAGCTTCTCTATTGATTTACAGAAGTACAATCTGTCAGACAAGGTTTCAGGGATGGAGAACTCTTAAATACCTTAAATGTTTTTGGCCAATAAATTTAGTCTCAACAAAAATGAATTTCTGAGGACTGAAGTTGGGAAACACAGTTCTAGATGATTATAAAATGCAAATAAAACGCTGTGGATGTTACCAATATGTAGGCTAGGCTACATGTACATGTAACATAATACCATAGAAAATAGTGGGAGCAATATGCAAACCTGGGTATCTAGCGTGAAAGGCCAACAACATACACAGCACAACTTAAGTTACGTGCTGTGAGAATTGTAGCTTGGCTAATTTACTGTAGCAGGGGCCATTACAATATGCTAGGATTATCATTAGTCATCAGCATTGTGTTTGGGAAGAAGCCTGAAGAACAAGAGAGGCTTAGCTCGTTATGAAGTTGATTCTTAATTTTCAAGTGATGGCTGCTCTTTTTTACTCACCACAACTCACAACTGTTTTTCCACATGTCAATGGAAACATTATCATCCCTGAGGGGATATAATTGTTTGCTGCAAAAGGTGAACATTTTAGGAACTATCCACCTTTCAGCAGTTGATGTAATTAATATGAGTGCTGGAACATGCTGGGGGACTTAGGAGGCTTTAGAGAGAAAGCACTGGATCATATCCAACAACGTCAACAATATGAATTGGCTGATAAGGATTTAGATACCTGACATAATTGTATGCTCGGCTGCAACTCCAGGGTTCCTTGAGTCACCACTATTTGTAAGTGTAGTGATTAAAAGAGGTCAAATGTAGGGTACTAAATAGGGGTAAAATAGGGCACCAAATTCAGACAAAGACAACAACTGTCTAAACTCTAATTGGATTGTATGGGTTGGTATAGAATCAGAACATATCGTAGGTTACATTGTTCAGAATTAAAGCTTTATATAGATGGCCAACCACCAAAATTCCAAGACTCGCTTTGCCTGATGGGTTTCCAAAATAAAGCTCTTGTAGTTGGAGGCATCACTGAATTTCATTGAAGATATTTTTATTGCATTGTGCGGTTGTAATTTTTTTTTTTTTTATGATTTTTTGGGGGGGCCGATCTTCAACAGGAAATGATTTTTTGAATTGACAAAAGTCTTCCTCTTTTCCAGAAAGGTATAATGGGTCTCTTCTGAGACAAAGTGTTTACTTGGCTCAGAGTCTTTTTGGGCCCACCCTGCGTAGGCTGCAGTTGTTTGGAGAAGGAAGCAGGAGGGTCCTGTGGACCATGTAACTCACTTCAAACTGATTTGGATCGAGCTATGTGACAAGAAAATGTATATTTTTGAACTGAATACAATGAGGTATTCTTGTTGTTTGGCAGAAATTATGAGGTTTTGTAAGAATTTGAGGTTTTCCTAACGAAAACAGACAGCCAGGTTATGTGAACCTAGAAGGCATTTTTTAGGGGGGTGGTTAAAGTTTAGTTTTGTGGTTAAGGAACAGGAGAACATCAGAACAGTACGTTTTACTTGCTACCAGGGTAGTGGGACAAGATGACCCAGCAGTAGGGACATCATTTACTGAAGTTTATTGTGGAAAAATCCTGGGAAATAATACCAAATGAGATCCAACTATGTGGGGATTATGAATAAAAATATTGTGTTTTCTTCTAACACAGTGATTAGTGTTTCATTTCATCTGATGTCTATGACGAAAATGTAAATTCTTCCGTACACACCTCGGCAAGTGCATCGCGTTCCGGTCGTGTTTTGACATCCTGTCAAATCCTCACTTCCTAGCTGCTTCTCTTCTCTAAAGAGGCTAAAGTTCAAAGTTTCAAAGTTCAGCTCTTCGATTTATGTATCCATGCATTACCTGTGACGCCCCACCGTGAGAAGCCTGGGGCGGCTGTGCACTTATCTCCTGTCCCTGTGAAAGACACACCTTTGTCTCATAATTGCACATGGAACAATACCCAGGGTAATTATCCCAAACCTCCCCTCTTCCCTCCACCTCTCGCAGTCCCACAGAAGTCCCCCTGTAACGTAGACTGAGCCCCGAATGGCAACCTCTTTCCTACAAAGTGCACTACATTTGATAAGGGCAGATAGGGGTCTACTCAAAACTAGTGCACTGCCCTCTATGGGGAATAGGGTGCTATTTGAGATGGAGGCATAATTGTCCTGGGCTGATTGAGATGGGGATTTCTCCTGCACCTCACAAAAGCACCCCGTCACTCAGGTGGAGCCACTTATCAAATTAAACAGGGAGCACAAAATGGCTACCTTTGTCAGCAGCCTTGGTGTGTGGGAAAGGTGAAGAGGAGGATGATAATAGTCTATTCATGGAGTGGAGGGACTGTTGGCATCCCAAATGGAACTATATTTTCTATGAAGTGCATGACACCATAGTCCTATAAACCTTTGCTTAAAAGTAGTGCACTATGTCATTTGGGTAGAATACTGCAACAAGATGTGGAACCAGAAGGAGCTCTTTCCTCTACAGTAAATCACCCACTTGACTAGTACCTATGGTCCACTAATACTCTAAACACTAACGACTCCAACAGTCATTCTCCCCTCAACTTATTCAAATCCACTCTTTCTCTTCTTCATCAGCATCTTTTCATTTTACCAGGCCAACTTGTTTAAGAACCAGTTTTTATTTACAGCAACACTGTAGGTTCACTCGCTCACTCAGGGACAGAACAACATAGGCGGTTGGGGGATTAGAACTGGGGACCTTTAGGACAATAGTCAGATGTCCTACCCGTTAAGTCACC
Source organism: Esox masquinongy (assembly GCA_016801175.1). Classification (NCBI taxonomy): domain Eukaryota; kingdom Metazoa; phylum Chordata; class Actinopteri; order Esociformes; family Esocidae; genus Esox; species Esox masquinongy. The sequence continues at coordinate 66,491 of JACXGI010002514.1, read as the reverse complement.
GTGCCACCCCCACGTAAAGTTCTTCATGAGATTCTTGATGAGCTCCTACAGTTAACTGGCATTGCTGTACATATATCCGCTGACACCAGAGTAGCAGTGCGGTTGACATAGTGGGCATGTAACAGCCAGGAATAAATATTGTCACCAGCGCACACACCCACACACACTAAAACACTAGGCGTCCATTGATGACCTTTGCGCCATCTTATGTGGGAACTCTGTAGACTAGGAGAAATGCTAAACATACATTAAATCAACTTTTAGGACTTTTGTCCCAAATGGCACCCCATTCCCTACATGGTGACCTGCGCCCTATGGGCCATGGTCTAAAATAGTGCACACCGTCATAGGCGAAATAGTGGCATTTGAGGCGCATCCTGTCCAGGACCCAGCCAGGCAGCCATGGAAAATGTCATGACGGGACTGGCAGGAGATGAAGGGTTGTGGGGTGGTGGGAGCGAGGGGAGAGGCAGGGGCGGAAGAGCTATGTTTCAGAGGTTTTCAGACACCGTATTTGTCTAACATTTCTACTCATTTAGAACAAGTTCAGTCACAGTTCATGAAACACAGAATCTCCATTTACCTCAAGCTTTCTACCCAAACAACCTCCGCCCACCGGCAATGCTGCTTACTGCGCACACACACGCACACACACACACACACACACACGCACACGCACGCACACACACACACACACACACACACACACACACACACACATAATCACAGAGACAGCCAGGGCTGCATTGGTTATTTCAACACACACACACACACATAATCACAGAGACAGCCAGGGCTGCATTGGTTATTTCAACACACACACACACACATAATCACAGAGACAGCCAGGGCTGCATTGGTTATTTCAACTTAAGTAGATTATTTTACAGTTACTAGTTAAGTGTTTGAAATGGTAATCAGAAACAAACTTTTGGATTACTTAAACTCTGTATCACTGTCTGATTACATCGAGATGGAAGACAAAGGAATATTACCAATTGAACAACATCTACTGCAGGAAGTATACATCAATGTTAGATTTTACATAGCTGGCAATGAATATGAATTAGCATTTCCTCAATGTTTCTACGCCATTACTTTTACTTCAGTATACATAAAAATACAATTATGTTTTATCTTCACATTCTGCTCATTGATTAAAAAGGAATTGGAATGGCATGTCTTGAGCGCTACTGGAAAGGGCTATTTGTTGGTGTAGATCTTTCGTTTAACCTTTTGGTGGTGAAAATTTGATATCTAAACAGTATTTGCTGTTGAAGTCTATAAAATATGTACATGATGTACGCTAGGCCTGTGGAGAAAAAAACGTGATCAGCACAAATTTGAATGAAGAAACGGATAAAAACAGGCTTTCGTGCCCACATTCTTCCAACTTTGCCACGTTCTACCAACTCAAAGTCATTCCAGGAAATTTGTCTTGTTCTACCACCTCAACCACATTTTACAGTGCCAGAAGGGACCTATCACCGTGCTGCCTCTCTGCTTTGTCATTGGCATGGGGATGGTGTTGGCACGGCGCTAGCGGAGAACCTCTTGTTGTATAAACCCAGCTGATTTACTTGTTTCATTAAAGTGTGGTTTGGACTGAGGGCAGCCTGGGGTGGATGATACGCTAGCTTCTGAAATGTGACTTTGTGAGGAGGACAAATAGGGGGATGGGGGGGCATCCGGTATGGACAGATCTGAGACCAGCCACTAGCTCAGGGTAGCTGATGCCTTCAGAAAACTATGCAATGCTTTTCTTGCTGTAACCCTGTGATTCACCCTGTTCAGTAGAGAGAGACACTTGATAGGAGATGATAATGCTGACATGACCTCAGACTGCCAAAAGGGCTTCAAAGGGGCTTTCCTCTTGCTCTTCTATCCTCTCTGATGCCTGTCTTCCTATTCTTCTAGTTTCTCTAATACCTGTCCTCCTCTTTTATCCTCTCTGATACCTGTCATACTATTCTATCCTCTCTAATACCTGTCCTCCTCTTCTATCCTCTCTGATACCTGTCATCCTATTCTATCCTCTCTAATACCTGTCCTCCTCTTCTATCCTCTCTGATACCTGTCATCCTATTCTATCCTCTCTAATACCTGTCCTCCTCTTCTATCCTCTCTGATACCTGTCATCCTATTCTATCCTCTCTAATACCAGTCTTCCTCTTCTATCCTCTCTGTTACCTGTCATCCTATTCTATCCTCTCTGATACCTGTCCTCCTCCTCTATTCTCCCTGTAACCTGTCCTCCTCTTCTATCCTCTCTGATACCTGTCATACTATTCTTTCCTCTCTGATACCTGTCATCCTATTTTATCCTCACTGATACCTGTCTTCCTCTTGTTCTAGTCTCTCTGATACCTGTCTTTTTCTTGTTCTTGTCTCTCTGATACCTGTCTTCCTCTTGTTCTAGTCTCTCTGATACCTGTCTTCCTATTGTTCTAGTATTTCTGATACCTGTCTTCCTCTTGTTCTAGTCTCTCTGATACCTGTCTTCCTATTGTTCTAGTATTTCTGATACCTGTCTTCCTCTTGTTCTAGTCTCTCTGATACCTGTCTTCCTATTGTTCTAGTATTTCTGATACCTGTCTTCCTCTTGTTCTAGTCTCTCTGATATCTGTGTTTCTGTTTTACTAATCTCATTATAACCTGTCTTCCTCCTGTTCTAGTCTCACTGAAATCTGTTAAATCTGATATCTGTCCTCCTTTTCTATCCTCTCTGATACTGTCTTATAATCGCTCTAATACCCATCTTTCTCTTGTTCTAGTCTCTCTGATACCAGTATTCCTCTTGTTCTAGTCTCTCTGATACCAGTATTCCTCTTGTTCTAGGGTGTGTTTGTGTGTACATGAGCGTGGGTTGTGAGTGAGTGTGTATATATGAGCATCTCTGGGAGCATCTATTTTTAGACATTTGTAATTATTTGAAATGTGTGTTTGAGGAAAGAAAATGTAAATTTAATGTCATGTCATTGTTGTGAAAACCTGTGACTTGGTTCACTGGTTCGTTTTGTCCATGGTGAAAATCTTGATGATTGATGTGTCCTAATGTTTGTCTGTGTTGCAGCGTTTATGTTCTGACATGCTCAGAATAAGCCTATGAAATCTGAATCTTACATAAAATAAACATCAGCCAAATTACAAAGTTTTATTGAAACAACAGGAATGCTGTAGTTTATGTAATGCAGAGAGAAGGCGTTTTACTAGCAACATTTTACTTTGAATGTTAAATAGTACATTATTCCCTCCTACGTTTGACTATGAGCCCTGGTCTTGAGTAGCTAAGACACACGGTCAGAAGTAGGCCACTATATAGGGAACAGTCAGCAATAATTTACTTATCACTTATTTAATATTTAGTTGGCTCTGTGTGTGTGTGTGTGTGTGTGTGTGTGTGTGTGTACAAGTTTTTGCCAGAGCTTTTTCACGGTTAGGACTTTCCAGTCCAATGGAAGTAATATGTGAGCACTGAAGGGAGGAGGGTAGAGGAGGGAGGGGGGAGAAGGAAGAGGAGGAAATAAAAATCTAGTGTTGTTCTTTCCCCTACAGGGAAAAGCTATTGTTTTCTTCTGGTGCCTGAGCTGTGGGCTAAACAATAAGGGGCTTTGCAACGAAAGATCCGCACGCACACGTACACTCGCACGCACGCACGCACGCACGTGCGCCCACACAGACACACACACACACACACACATTTAAAATGTACATCGCCGTCCTAGTGTGGTGTGTTGAGGTTTGATAGCTGAATTTCCAAGGTTTTTTGGTTTTACCCAGAGATCTCTGGGTAAAATCTCTCTGAGATCTCTTGTGATGTCTGTTCAGCCCTGTCCACACGGATGTCAACACTGAACTTCAATAGCTCTAAAGGTGTGGAGTCTTTTCCTGCAATGACTCTGTTAACCCAAACACAAGACTCCACCCACAAACGTATAACATGTCCAAACACACACACAAACACACGCATACATTTAGTTACACACTCAGCATATACAGTTCTGCTGCTGTTTCTTACATACCTGCTAGGACTCCTGCTGATATGTACATAAACCTAGATGTTCTTGTACTCTCCATCAGTGACTTAGTACTGTTACTATCTGTATACATCTGAATACATTTATTCCTATTCCCATCATTCCTCCTGTGTTTCTCTCTCAATTATTTACATCTTTTAAAAAGTACATCTTCTTTGTTACACTTTCCCTTCAAAATGTAGAGATGGAAGTCTGTCTGTGAGCCTGGGGACCCACAGTACTGCCGGTTTTCTACTCTACCTTGTAGTTAATTACATTTACCTGATCTCCCGGGTCTGAAACAGTCTCTGATTAGAGGGCCAGAATGAGAACCAGCCAGACTCCGGGTCCCAGTGGCTTGAGTTGAGAAGCACTGCCTATGGTCATGTACTACGCTGATGCCTCTATTATTATACTCTGATAGGTGAACCTTTAAGTGTTGTCAGACGTTCCAGAGGGCCCGCCTCCCACACCCAGCTAAATAATGTGTCTCCGCCCACAATCACACTGAATTACGCTCAAATCTCTGTTGGTCTGCTGCACGTGGGTGGGTGGGTTGGGAGAGGCAGAGAACATTTTTAAATTGATATTCAAGATTGAAACTCAAAGGGACTCACTTCTGTTACAGCATCACTTGCCATTTAAAACATATTAGTTCACAATGCACAGACAGGCCCCAGATGAACACAGTTAGCAGACTTAGCCAACCAATGGAAGTCTAAAGCATGCATTTGCAGCAACAATTAGTGATTTAATAGATGCAAACATTTTGGATGAGATGGAGGAAAAGCTTTCAGCAGAGGATGAGTCAGTGAAACGTTCCAGTCAGGCCGGTGATATCCAATGGATTTATGTTCATGTTTTTGAACCCGCCGAATAAAAGTGGCAAAAACATTTTGGGGGGGAGAATTCAAAATCACCGCTTGCTTGCGTGATTGTCAAAGAGATGCCTGGTGTATTGTGAAGTGAAGCCAGGCAGTTAAAATGTTTTCATAAAATTTTTGGTTTAGCAAAAACCTATGCACACCGGTCCCTATTTGACAGTTTTGCTCGGAGTTCAGGAGAATCATAGCTTTGGAGCAGGATTTTGTGTAACGTTAGTGAAAGGCTGCCACAACAGATGATAGGCGGCTAAATAATTCCATATTTTTACTTATATTTGACAATATCTATTGTGTAACCAGCTCAATGTCATTCATCCCTAGATCATCTAAACTCTCTAGAAATACTTTTGTATCCAGCTAACTTTGTTAGAAAATGCATTGAACTCAACTGGCATAAATAAACAGGCTTGTTTTGTCATTTCATCTCCTTATATCAAAGTGATTGGCTAGAGTTGACAGTGGTGATGATTTACTAGTTATATACATTTACATTTAGCCTCAATCCATGAAATCATGATTGACTGTCTGCCAGTGTAGGGTAGAATGATATTTTTTGAAAGACTTTCCTTTATATCAATACTCATTGACCTTGGGTTTCCGTTCTTGACTGACAGAGAAAAATGGAAAGATAAACAAACAAAGCTAAACTTTGGGAAAGCAAGACACACGGAAGGAGAAACAGAAAAAGAGAAAAAGGTGAGCTAAAGAGAGAAAGAGCCTATACTACCAAAGGAAGAGACACAGTTAGAATTGTAGCCTAGACATTTCAATCATAGTTAAACTTTCCTAACTTGGTGGTTAAGTTAAGGGACCAGTAGGTTTAGCCAATACAATGAGTGTGTTTGATGGGAATTTCTTCTATGTAAATACAAAAAGTTAGATTGTGTGGGAAGAGAAATTGTGCAATTGGTGTGAAATATCAATATTTTTGTGTTGGGATGTGAGTGAGTGTGTATATATGAGCATCTCTGGGAGCATCAGCATTTAGGCATTTTGAGATGGTCAGTATTTTTATAGAACAGATATTAAATACATTACAATTAAATATATGATGTTCCTTATACATTTTTAAGTTAAAAAAGTTATACAATCTCCATCTTATCAAAATAGTATGAAATGTGTTCATCCTTTTAAAAAGTGGAGAGGGAAAGAGGCTGGGTTGATCGAGAAAGGAAACAGAGAAAGGAACAGGCAATGGTTGCAAAGGATAAAGTATATTTTTTTGCCCATAGACAAATTCCACATTGTCTCTGGTAATGTCTCCATTGTGATTAACTATGTATATAATGTTCATCTTGGGTGCATTTTGTATTGTTTCAATTGAGCTGAGAGCAGAGTAATTTCTTCCTCTTGGCTTAAATTACAACTTTAAATCCTAAAGGCTATAAAGCAGTATAGGTGATGTGTTGTCAAGAGATCGTGTATTCAACTGGCATACTTAGAAAGTGTTTATAATAGTCAGTTTTTGCTCCCTGAACTTGGAAGAATTGCATAGATTTGCATTATGGAACTCAATGTTTTCTTGCGGGGGAATGGGGTGTGGGGGGCTGTGTTGCTGCAAATCTTGCCTTGGAGTCCTAGATAGGGTCTTGGCTCCAGTGGAGAGATGGCGGAGTTAGAGCAGCAGCCACTGTGGAGGGAGGACAAGTAGAGACACGTTGTCAAGGGGAAAGCATGGGGTGGCGGCCATTTTGGAACAAAATTCACGCCAACTTCCTGGTTGGCCCGATTAGACCGATGCACCCAACAGTGTTCTATGGTAGTCTTTACCAACATACCATTTCAGTCACAGGGGAGGGGGGGTGGGGTGATAGGGGTGAAACCGCAGAATGTTGACTCACTCCTGTGCCAGATTTCATTTTTTTCTCTGGATAAGAGCGGCAAGGCGGGTGAGGAAGGGTTGCCAAGAAGCTGTGGTGACTTCCTCCATACAGGCTGCATTCCAGGCCAAACTAGAGACGAGACCACCAATTATTTTTATTCTTGGTGATTTCGGTTATGGGCAGTGAAAAGAGGAGGGGTTGTTGAGGGACGGGGTTTGGCTGTCTAAATATAAAACGTACGAAAGAAAGCATGCATTATACAAAGCTATATCATTCACTGCGATCTCTTCTCCCATAACCAGAAAGACACATTGATGGTTTATTTGTTCTTTTAAACAACAAGGCGTAGAGCACCCGTGTTGAAAAGCACACCGGGATTGTGTTATGTCTGAGACTTTCAATCACGCATTTTGTCAGGATTGTTTAGATGCATTTTCTAGATGTTTCAGCACCTAAGAGGTGTATGTGTCGGTTGGGGTGAACTTCACTGACCCCAGAGAAGGTGAAACCAGTGTGTCCCTAAGACACACACTCATACACACATCGATAGAGAGTGGAAGGAAAGTATGTTTACTGTAGGCTTTACTGCCGGCTCTCGGTAAACAGGAAAGGGCCGTTCTGAAAACCACAGGACTTATTAAAGTCACCATCCTCTCCATTCGGCCTGATCAGGGGGATTTCCAGAACCAGCAACGTCTCCAAATGTCCACACACACCCGTACATACACAAACTATCCCGCCCCAATGTCAACCTGTGTCCCATGTCCATTCTTGTCTCCCTGGCAGATGACCAGCTTCCATCATGGGGTGTGTATTTGTTTTTTTGTGTTTTGTGAATGTGTGTGTGTTTGGGTGTGTGTGTGCTTGTACCCTGAGAAATCATTATTCAACAGACATCATCAAGATGACTTTAGTCTGATGAATCGTGAAGGTCAGTGAATTGTTTAACCAATTACTTTCCCATTCAAATGCTGACTATTGTGGGAATGCATAGTCGTATCTGAGGGAGCAAACAAAGAAAAAAACGTTCGTTCTGGTTTAGGGGTTAGGCATCTAGGGTTAAACGTACAACTGAGGTTACTGTTTGAATTGGGGTTCGTTTTAGGAGTAGGCATTAGGGGTTAGGTTTAGGGTTAGGGACTAACGTTAGATCAAGTTTAGACATAAACGTTAGGTTATTGAGGTTAAGTTAAGGTTATGGTTATGATTAGAGAATATGGAAAATAGGTAATAATGTTTCTGGTCCCTAAATGTATAGAACAACAAACATGTGCATGTGTGGGTGGAGCTTAGAGTGGAGAAGCATCTTGCTGTTTAGATTAAGGTCCTCTCCACTGAAGTGAGACTGTTTCCTAGGCAGACCTATCAGAATACTGCCCCTTTCTACCTTCACTACATTATCACTCTTTCCCTCTCCAATCTCATTCTGGAACGTCTTCTCCTCTTCCGTCTCATTTTCCTCTTCACATCTCATCTTTAACACTCTATCTATCACTCCTCAAGCACACCGTATCCTCCCCGGCCTCCGTATCTGTCTTTCCACTTGATTTTCACTCCGAACGTTTTCCCTCCTCTTCAGTTTCCACTTTTTCCTTCCTCTCCAGTCCCCCTCTCTCTCCCTGTCCTGCAGGGCTTTGTATTGTTTGATATCGCGGAACAGCGAGATGAACCAGTGTGGTGAGACATTTTGTCTTGTTGTTGTCACAGTGTATAATAACAGTGGAACTCTGTCTCGTCCACTTCTTCCCTAGCCTCTAGCTAAAGTTTGTAGCTTGCTTGGGACAGAAGAATGCCAAATGGCATTTAGCGGAAGACTTGTAGTTTGACTTGTAAACATTTTATGCAAGCGAGGCCCTGCGAACCTGCGACACTTGGCACTGCAAACATCATACCGACTGTCACACTGAGATAAAGTGAGAATGAACGTAAAGAAACACACCAAAGTCCATACCTCTTGTCCATCACACTCCCGGACAAACAGTAGCCCCGTTGGAGCAGCTGCTGAGCGTTCCACACAAGAAAATCCATTTCTGATCTACTGACAAGGTCTCCGTGGCCGTGGCCGTGGCCGCGTCCCAAATCCCACCCTATTCCCCATAGTGTCCGACAGGGCCCTGATCGAAAGTAGTGCACTGCACAGGGAACAGGGTTGCTGATGGGTCCTCGGCTCGTTGGAAATAGACGAGGCAGCCGGCCTGACGTCTGCAACAACGCCAAGGAGGAGATGATAGGTCACAGTAAAACCAGCGAGAGGCGTCTAATTTAGGAGTCCTGGAAGGCTCACAATTCTAAATACCAATGAGATGGGGAAGGCGGTGGTGGGGAGGGGGGTTGAGTTGACGTGTAGTATGTCTAGGGATGTCTTGGCCAGTTAAAACAAACAGGAAAATAAGTGGCTTTGCGATGAGACAGCTATATGATAGTGTTTGTGCCTGTTACTTTGACTGTGTAATCTGGGGAAGTGTTTGTCTCGCGGTTTGTCCCGGCTCACTCTGGGACGAGTCCCGACTGGCCGCCTGTTCCCTTAGCCGTATGCCCTCCTTCTGACCGAGGCCCATAGCGCCGTCCCTCTGTAGGGTCTTAGTGTGCCGTTGGGGGAAACGCAGTCGGTCTAATGCGTTGACACCGGCCTCCCTCTGCTGACTGGGCGTCTCTGAGCCGTGTGTCCCCATCCGACCTCTCTCCGCACGTTGAAGCCTTTCAGTCTGCATGCCGGTTTCCTGGTTGACGAACAGGAGGGGCAGACGTGCCCTGACCCATGTGATCACTTCCTCTTCCTGCTGTCCTCTCTCCTCGCTGCTCACTCATAGACATCTGTTGAACACATTCATTTAACTGCTGCCACCAAATAAACCACACATTAAGCGCGCACACACACACTCACACTTTACACACGGATACATATATGCGTGCACACATGAACACACACACTTCTCGGCCTCCTTTCTGTCTATTTATCTTTCTTTTTCTCTCTGTCTCTCCAGCGTTCAAGACTATTATCCCAGTGGACAGTGCCCTTTAACCTCTCTCACTATAAGGGTGAGCGAAAGGAAGGTAGATGAGGCAGAAAGCTGACAGTTACTCGGACACTCATTGTGTCCAGGGCAAAAGGGCAACCAAACCAGACTGCTCTAATAAGACTAAAAGTCACCAGGTCAGCTCCTTTAGCACACACACACACACACACACACACACACACACACACAATCACACAGACACACACATACTCAATCACACACATGCACAGGCACACATACACGCATGCAATCCAGATAGATTCCAGATGCCCGGTAGTCTCTGCTCCGACCAGCGGAGCCACCACAAACCCTCCCTCTTCATCCCTCCTGTATCCAAAGAAGACATGTCACATCATCAAAATCCAACGAGATCCAATCAAGTGAGTTCTTTTACAGCAGAACATTAAACCGCATGTGAGTGTGTCTAAATGTGTCTAAAATGATATGATGAGTAAGAAGACAAAGTCCTACATTGACCGCTGATCCCCAATCCTCGACCAGTATGACCGTGTCACAAATTCACATTCAAATAAGATTCAAAGGTTGCCAGGCGCATCAAAAACCAAGGACAAATATAGCACCTCTCTTCTCTACACAGTGAGGCTGGCCACGACCGCTGAGACCGGATAGTAGTTTGAGAGCCACTTTGTGCTATGTAGGCCTGCAATCTAAAGGCTCCCAAACACTTACTCCCCACACTTGCCCCAAGCACACACACACACACAATATGAACCAGCAGTAAACGCCCTGCCAATGGAAGGAAGCCAGGATTTCAGTGGATCCAGTCGAATCCCAGACAGATAGCATGAATAACAGTCTGATTACAGCATACTGTAGGTCAGTCCTAGGACGTGGACGAGGCCTTCTCCGTCCTGGTTCAGGCAATGATCATTACCATCCTAATTGGCTGGGCTGTGCCAAGAATAATAGCCTGTTTGATATTTACCCAGTCATACATCTAATCACTGTCCTCCCCAGCCCTACATAGCGTACATACCAAATGGCACCCTATATTCTACTGTCATGTACTTCTCCCCAGAGCCTTAAAGTAGTGTATTAGATTTACACACAGTTGGTCCCTATTCTTTGCAAAGAGGTGTTACAGCAATACTTTGGCTACTGCCTCCCTATTCTGGGTCACAGGCGAAAGCATAAGTGACATTTTCAACTTACTTTGTGTTGAACAGCACTTTGATAGTTTTTTTTTTTTCTGCGGGCTAGTCAGTTTGGAACAGCACATTTGAGTGTATCAGTGAGCAGCCTGTCTGGGTTTTGTTTCAGTGAGTAGATAGACATTGATGGAAATGTAGTTTGTCTCTGTGAAATGGGAGTTGAGACAGACAGACGGCTTGTGGTGATATCCTGTCTACCCTGAGGCAGTACTGGCCAATCAAACTGCAGCTAATGGCTCCTCTCGCTGCATTGGCTTTGTGACTCCAAACTAACACACATGTTTCTCTTTCTATCCTTGTGGGGACCTGAGACCTAACCCTAACCCTGAAATCCATGTTCCCTATTGCTTAGCCGTTAACCTATCCCTAAACATAACTGATCCTAAACCAAAAAATAACACCAATTCAGACATTATGCCCAATTGTATGTTTTCCCTAAATCTAACTCATAAGTCCGAAATCACATTATGCCTAGTGGGGACCTGCCAAAAAACCTGGTGGGGAGCGTTTTCCACCACCTCCATCACCCACTGTCCCCCTGCTCCCATAACATCACCCTTTGTCTCCTGGTTCCTCAACACCACCCTCTGCCTCCTGCTCCCATAACACCACCCCCAGACTCCTGGTCCAAGTGCACCACCCTTTGTCTCCTGGTCCCTCAACACCACCCTCTGCCTCCTGGTCCCATAACACCACCCTCTGTCTCCTAGTCCCATAACACCACCCTCTGTCTCCTAGTCCTATAACACCACCCTCTGTCTCCTAGTCCCATAACACCACCCTCTGTCTCCTAGTCCCATAACACCACCCTCTGTCTCCTAGTCCCATAACACCACCCTCTGTCTCCTAGTCCTATTACACCACCCTCTGTCACCTAGTCCCATGACACCACCCTCGGTCTCCTAGTCCTATAACACCACCCTCTGCCTCATGGTCCCAGTGCACTATTCCTTGTAGATAGGAGTGTCTTTGAAGCGACGCCTGATGGAGGGTAGATAAGATGGGGCTCTCAGGCCTCGTCTGGCTACTGGGCATCCGGGCAGGCCCTGACATGCTGTGTGCGTATGTATGTATGCGTATGTGTGTGTGTGTGTGCATGTTGAGTTTTGTGTGTGTGGCAGCCGGGCCCATGCTCTGCTGGGACTCCTGGAGGAACAGTGGCTCTCTGTGGATTGAGGGGGGCGCCCCAGCCTGCCCCAGCCCTGCTCCCTGTAACCCTACCCCAAGATAACCATCGCACCCGCCTACCCCCAGCTGCCCCCCCTCCCTTTCCGCCCTGTGGGGTCATCAAGGAGGGGCAACACTTTCACATCAATGCAGGCATGTCTGTAGGTCTGCAAATCTAGCATAGCTCCACTGAATACGATAATGGAGTCGCACGTTTGCACAGCTTTGTTTTAAGCTTGGGTCTGGTTAGCGGAACAGATATTGGGCAGGAATATAGGAAAGGAAAACACGAGGAAGAGTGAAAAGTGAAGTGAATTGAGTCAAAGTTGTGAGCAATTATATGTACAGATCACTGTAAAATAACAGTATATTCATTACTTATTTTCATACATATTTATAAGACTGACTGAAACGCAATTTGAAAATTACGTAATTGGACAAAAACTGAGGAAAAGTTTTATTATAGCTGACATGGGAGTAATATTCTGCGCTCCTGTATTGCACTTCATTCCTTTAACAGTTCATGACTTTCTATTAAAGCCATAACGACTGTCAATTGGGAGCCACCAGACTGTTATTCCTCGTTCCTTGAGGGGCCAGGAAGTAGGACTGGGGACAGTGGATGTTTGGAGCGACTGGGTATCGTATGTGGTTTGAATCTAAATATTTGCCCAACCTGGCTTCATTACAGATCGGAGAGAGAGACCCTTTTTAAAGCCGACGCCATTCCTTCCTTCCTAAAATAACCTACTGCATTAGTCTGGTGGAAGAGCACTTAGTGCTGAGAGCCCCTGTCATCCTCTCCTCTTCCCTTTTCTCGTCAGCCGTGGAGAATGTCACTGCCATGGTTTTCTGCAGATCTCTGCAGACGTCCCGAGTTTTGACTGACATCCTGGCTCCGTAGACTAGCTTGGCGTGGTTCTGATCGACCGTCGTAAAGCTTACACTCCAATGGTTCGGAAAGAAAGGATCAGGATTGGGGGACGGGAGGGGGGCAAGATTACCCTGCTATTTTAGATGAAGTTAACACTGTCCTTCCCACGCTCCTACCATCTGCCCGGTGCCACAGAGAGATATCGCTACGCTGACACTCCTCAGCCTCTGCTTTACCACAAAGCCCTGACACTCCTGCAGCCTGGATAATCACAGCAGAGCTCTCGCTGTATCTCCACCATGCCTCCAAGAGCGCGTCCGTGTATTTTAAGTAGAGCGGCAAGAAAGAAGGGCTAACGTATCTCTTTTTCTCCCTCGCCAGCTCTCTGGGTGGTGAAAACAGATGTGGCTCCATACGTCATAATGGGGACAATGTTTACTAACTGTGAGGTTGGGTATAAACCCAGCCCTGGTGCTAACTGACACACAGCCAGCAGGGCTCAACAGGTTGTTTGTCCTGGATCTCTGGATCTGGTAATTACTTTTGTCCCCGGCAATAAAAGCAATAAAGCCTTATCGCTAGATAAATAAAGCTGGGCCCATTACCGCTAAGGAGAACCATAAATAATTCCCAATTATCAATAACCCTGCGGAGTGGCGCCCCATTGGCCACTTTTCCTTCTTGCTTCAACTTCGGTCTCGTTGTAAAGTTGGGCGATGCTGCCATGGCGACTAATAGCCAGTCGGGATGAAATAGTTCCCCTGTGAGGTCCTTGACCTGGTGGCTGCTGGTAGGAGACTGTGGCCGTCCAGGGCAGAGGGCAACACTAATGGCAGTTAGAGCATGTCTGTTTAACTGGTTGCATGCACACAACAGACAGACCGCCGTATGAGTAGCCATGCACAGACAGTATCTCCTCTCTCTATTGCTCTTTTCTCTAATCTCTCTCTTTCTGTCTTACTCTCCGGTTCTGTCTAATTCTTTATTTCCATCTCGTTCTCTCTCTCTCAGTCTCAGAATCCATTCTGTTTGACAGACTTCATAAATAGAGAGTCCATGTCTGTCAGCCCCTGTGTCTGTTTGAGTCAGTTGTAGTGTTGAATTGCTGATGGTGGGTTTGGGTTACAGTGTGTGTTGGTTCTGGGTTACGTGGGTCGGACACAGCTAAGTGGCAGTACATTAGAGGCAAAGACAAATGCTTTGGATAATAAACTTCAAGCTGGTGAATAAATAAAGAGCCTAACAATGCATAATGCACACACCCATTTGCCTGGATTGACCTGAATTCTACTCTGCTGTTGCAAAAATAATGAAAGAGCCATGTATGATTCCAGAATGATAAGAGGTAACTGAATGGAACCATGACAGAGGAGGCGGCAATTCACCCAGACCAAAATGAATGGCTAACTAAGAGTTTACAGGCCTGCTAATGCAATCAAACTGTTTTTCTCAAAACCAGTTGAGTTGAAACCCTTTAATTTAATAAAATAAAAAATAAATCGGCCGCTTTTACAGAAACGCTGTATTGATGTACATTGCTGCGATCAAAGACATTTTCAAAAAAAAACAGAGACTCTACAGATAACAGCTGCTTGGGTTAAATTCCTTGCATTCTGGATCAGAACACATTGGCACTGGCAGCAGCGAACCAGCTGTGAAGTGACTGAGGTATTGCTGAAGGTGGGTCTGACATTTCACCTCTGCTAACTGCAGACAGTTTCTAGCTCTAAGGACACAGACACTCACAGATGCTGAAAACACCTGCCCACAGAGACACAGAGCAACGTGACTCTACTCCTGCTGCTTTTCCATCCCAACATTAGACTATAACATTAGAATCGTTAATACGTAGATGGGTACCTGAGGTAGAACTAATCCAAATCCGACTCTCCAGAGGGGAGTAGAAGTGCCCGCAGGCGCTCCGGGACAGACTGGTGCCAGGCAGGGAGTGCAGTGGTGTTGTGGATAAACCACCTCTTAGCCCTGGTGTACCCACACCCCCACCCGTCCAAACACCCACCCACTCAGCTAGCCTCAAGCTCTAGGCAAACAAACCACAAACAAACTCTGCCGGACCCCCAGGCTCCACGGCACCAAGCAGCCCTGCCTTGCCCTGCAGACAGTCTGCAACTGTGACCTGCCTGACTGGATCCCAGCATCCACCTCTCACTGAGCTGTAGGCTATACACAGTCCTCAATGTGGGCGCTGATGTCATCCTCTGTTTAACACTTTATGCCACCTTGACAGTATCACTATATGGCTCCATGTTATCACTGTTGACTTTATTTAGACTCGGTTTCTCAGCAGTGTCCAAATATGTAAATAGCTGGTCATAATTCAGCGCAGACTAATTCAACTCAAGTAAAATTAGATTACCAATGACACCACCAGCAAATGTATTAATTGTTTACGTTACTTTCTTATTGTCCTCAACCTAAGACCCTGTTTTAACCAGAAACATTTTATTACAGATGTGCTTTCAGATGAAACGTAATAACGTAAATAACACCCCTTTTTAAGTCGGTCCACAGATTTTCAATAGGACTGAAGACAGGGCTCTGATTGGAGAATTCTGACTGGACCATTCAGGCTGGAGCATTCTAACTGGACCGTTCTGACATGGACCGTTCTGACTGGACCATTCAGGCTGGACCATTCAGGCTGGGCCATTCAGGCTGGACTATTCAGGCTGGAGCATTCTGACTGGACCGTTCAGGTTGGACCGTTCTGACTGGACCGTTCTGAGTGGACCGTTCTGACTGGACCGTTCAGGCTGGACCATTCTGACTGGACCATTCAGGCTGGAGCATTCTGACTGGACCATTGTGACTGGACCGTTCTGACTGGAGCACTCTGGCTGGACCATTCTGACTGGACTGTTCTGACTGGACCATTCTGACTGGAGCATTCTGACATGGACCGTTCTGACTGGAGCATTCTGACTGGACTGTTCTGACTGGAGCATTCTGACTGGACCATTCTGACTGGACCGTTCTGATTGGACCATTCAGGCTGGACCATTCTGACTGGACTGTTCTGACTGGAGCATTCTGACTGGACCATTCTGACTGGACCGTTCTGATTGGACCGTTCTGACTGGACCATTCTGACTGGACCATTCTGACTGGACCGTTCTGATTGGACCGTTCTGACTGGACCATTCAGGCTGGACCATTCTGACTGGACTGTTCTGACTGGAGCAATCTGACAGTATTGTTCTGACTGGAGCATGATCTACCTTTTTGCAAGGCCATTCCTCGGTTGATGTGGCTGCAAAGAAAAACGATAATATGGATAAAACTGACAAGGGGTGTTCGCTGAATTTTGTCGACGTGTTGCGTTCCAATTGCAAATGCGAATAAAAAAGTGCATCTACTACATGTTATGTGAACATTATTAAAATTTCAACATTGTCCCGTTAAATGTCGCTAGTGTAAATAAGCACAAACACGGGGCAGACAACCGTTGTAAGTCACAGTGATCCTGCCAGGGAACACATGTTGCAACCAGCAACACAACCCACAAACTGCCTCTGTGTCTGTCTCACTGGGGGTAATTAATAGGAATTATACCTGACACACAGCTTTTCAAAAAAACCTAGTAAAAACATAAATGAACACACCCAGAAGTGACACAGCGCGTGAATAAGGGCAGGCAAAAAGGAATGCATTCACTCTCGCCGACACAGGCTGCCTTAGGCACGGCCCGTTGGGTCGTGATAGGAATACACGATGCGGTCCTGTACACGATGGACCCACTCTGTAATGATATTAACATCGCCTCTGTTATCCTGCATACATGAAGCCTGCTCTGGTAGACCTGGCTACCCACAGAGTCCTCTTCGCCACTGGGCAGATCACACTGTGTAGACGCCCTCACAAAATCACACGGACAAACCTCTCCCTGGGGACATTGACGTCTGGCAGAGGCTGACTTCATAGCCACAATCTAAAACCCTGGGGGGGGAGGGGTGGGCGTGAGAGGTTAGGGCGACAAGGGATAGCTGTATGTTCTGGGCTTGTCAAATGAACCATTTAAAACACATCCCTGGGAATGCAGGACAAGCATGATTCACCAACCAATTAAAGTGTGCTCCAACTCCGAGCTGAACTGGATGGAAAAAAATATCATCCGTCTATCCACTGAGTTCCCAGGCCCCGGGAGCCTTGTGGATGATTTAACTCTCCGGTGTTGGACTGTGTGTGTGTGTGTGTGTGTGTGTGTGTGTGTGTGTGTGTGTGTGTGTGTGTGTG